>QZGG01001670.1:0-56475 GCA_006409495.1 Sedum album
TCAAGCAAATGAACGCGGTTGAGGGAGATAGGTGATGGTTGATGCAAGAACTTGCTTTTGTGCTCCTCTTGCTTTAAGTCTTGTTGACATCCAATTCACCTATCAAGCAATCAAGAGAAAGCAAGGTAGATAAAGAATATCACAAAACAAGCAAGATATCACACTCCAACAAGCTATTACAACAACTAAAAAGAAAATAGAGTGAATTAGACAAACAAAAGTAATACAAACTAGCTAACAATCCTAAGAACTCATCCCCGGCAACGGCGCCATTTTGACGTGTAGTATTTAGTGGAAGTTTTAATGTCCTAACACGGCAAACAAAATTTATATCTAGGAGACCTAGAGTCGAATCCCTAGAGATGAGTTAGAATTGATTAACTAGTTAATACTACTTAAGATTTGCCTAAAATAAAAGGTTTGGGGGAATTGGTAAGATAGGTTGATATTTTAAGATTAAAATGCAAACTAAAGGTGATCAAGGATCTATGGACCCTAGGCTATAGCATATAAGGTGATGACAATCAATCATGCAACAATTAATGAATAGAAAATGATTAGACTAGTTTATTATGAACATTAATCCTAAGGTCAACTTTCATTGCATGTTAGGACTAAGAGGTTCATTTAAATGGAGACCTCAATCTTTCAATATGTTGGTCTCCCTTAGGTTAATGGACTCTTCCTCAATCTTTCAATATTTTGGAAGAGTTACCATAACCTAGATTAAGTAAACTAGTCATCCACATCAATCCTACACTTTCATGTTAAGATCAAGAGTAGATTATTCATGCATGGCTAACTAATCAACTCTATATCAACTTTCATTGCTTATATCATTGATTAGGTTCAATTAATTACACTTAAGCATTTTAACAAACACTTAATGTGCAACATTTAATAGATGTAGCCAATACACAAAATTCATATCAAAATTCATTGCATAACAAAAAATCATCATCCAAATACATGCATCCAACCTAGGGATCCATAGGATCCCTAACCAATCACTACTCACTACTCATACTAAAAGTAAAATCAACAATAGAAATGTATGGAAACATGAAATTAATTGCAAACTAGAGTAGATTGGAAGGTGTTGATGCTTGATCTTCACTCCTAAGCCTTCAATTGAACAAAGTAGCACTTGATCTTCAAAAATCGATTTCTAGGGTTCTGGTCAAGTTCGAAGTCAAGGCCTAAAGGCCGGAGGCCCGAGTTTGAAATGTCCAAAAAGTTTATATACTCGGTGGTCCTCTCCCTAGCAAATTTGACCTCGGCCGAGCAGAAAAATTGGGCGAAATTCTGCTCGGCCGACTTGAATCCTCCTAGCCCGAGCAGATTTGAATGTGACGCGGTTTGGTCCTCGGCAGACTAACTTCTGCTCGGCCTAGCTCCTCTTTGTCCACCCGAGCAGATTTCTACTCGGCCAGAGTAATAATCACTGAGAATTATTTGTATCAACTCTTTATAACTCCTGGGCCGAGCAGATTTGTCCTCGACCGAGCAGAACTCCTTTGATCTCTTCATGTATGATCCCCTGCTCTGGTCGGCCGAGCGGAACTTCCCTTGGCCGAGCAGATTTTTGCATGGGAATTTCTGCTCGGCCAAGGTGATTTCTGCTCGGCCAAGGTGATTTCTGCTCATCTTGGGTCAACTTCCTCGGCTGAGTTGGTCTGCTCGCCACTCTTTGGAACTTGCTCACTTGACTTGAACTTTCATCCATTTTGCTCTATTTTGTGCTTTTACTCTCTTTGATAAACTTTGAATAAAATCTGCATAAAACACAAAAGAGTATCAAATTCTTCACAAAATAATCGAAAACAAGCAAGAATCAAGCATAAGAAGTGTACAAATACTTGCGAATTTACTTATCATGTCCCACTATTTTTCAATTGAAATGCAACTAAAGGGTAATATGGGAATAGTTAGCATGTTAATTAGTTTAGTTAGCATTTAATGCATGATGTGATGTTTACAACCCTCTCTCCTTAATCAATGTTTACAACCCTCTCTTCATTTAATGCAACCTCTCTCCTTAATCAACACTCTCTCATTTTCATAATTTCAATTTTTTCATTCCCTCCACCATTTTCATACCTCAAGCTTTTATAATCTCAAGCTTCATCATAATCTCCTTAATCAACCCCGACCCATATTTTCAACTCATCTCAACCCATTCTCACCCGTTTACTTGTAAATCCATCTCAACCCATACTCAACCGAACAATCACCCTCACCCGTTTTAAGAATTCAATGGATTATGACGAAAGTGTTTCTCAAGAGATTTTAAGTTTTGCAAAGTACCATACGCGAGATCAATGCGAAGACCATGTTTTGGGTGGGAATCAATGCGAAACTGTGTTGGGATCGCCAGCCGCCGGCGCGCCAGAAACACTGTGTTGCGAAATTGTTTTGAAATGGTGGTGGTTTCTGCATTTTGTAGTTGCACCTCACATGTGCACCTTACTATTGCATTTTGTAGTTGCATTTTGATCTTGCATTTTGCAGTTGCATTTTTACAGTTGCATTTAAGGCTACAATTGTGTTCCATGTTCATTGTAGTGCTATTTTTGTATAAATTTAATATATTTCCGTATCATTTACCCTTTTTTGTGTTGTGTTGGCAGATGGTAATCATAGTTGTACGATAACAATTGATTTCCATTTTTTAGTGACTACATCGTCGAATGGGGTAACATATTGGACTTCGTTGTGTGCAGAGCACTTAACCTCCAAGCATGAACAATTTTTTCAGTCAATTGAGGCGGGGGTCTATTTCTACCGAACCTATGCAGCATGGGGGATTCCCATTTGTGTTAGGGTTTAGGGTTTTAAGTTTATTATTTAGTGTTTAGAGCTTTAAGGTTTAGGGTTTTAGGGTTTTAGGGTTTAAGGTTAGATGGCTGGTGGACGTTTGAAGCAATGTGCTGATTTTACGCCCTGTTGAATGAAATTCAGTTTGTTTAGTTATCGCGATTTATTGTTGCATTTCACATGTGCATTTAACACATGCATTTTGATCTTGCATTTTGCAGTTGCATTTTAGAGTTGCATTCAGGGCATAATTGTGTTCCATGTTCATTGTATTGCTATTTTTGTATAAATTTAATATGCTTCCGTACTTTTAAGTTGGCTAAATAGATGGCTAGTGGACGTTCAGAGCAATGTGCTGATGCAAACCATTAGAATTTGTATTTTACTTGCAAATCACATTTTGATGAATTTAATTTTGATAAATGAATTTTTTGATGAAAACATTGTAATTTCCTTGTATGTCGCGATAATCTAATTGATTTTCCTTTCGAAAATGCAACTATAAAATGCAAATTACAAATGCAAAACAAAAAGCATCAACATGATCTAACACGTTGCTTTTAGTACGATCTAACAAATGCAATTACAAATTACAAATTGATTTCCTTGTTCCAGGCTTTGCAGTAATCAAATTACAAATTATGATCAAACAAATGCAATCAAAATGCATCAGCATGATCTAACATGATCTAACAAATGCAGTTACAAATTACAATTGATTTCCTTGTATCATAGTTGCATTCCGTAGTTGCATTCCATAGTTGCATTCCGTAGTTGCATTCTGTAGTTACATTTCATAGTTGCATTCCATAGTTGCATTTTCAAACAGATTGAAAATGCAACTATAAAATGCAATTAAATGCAACTATAAAATGCAACTTCAAACACAATGACAGAATTCACGTCAAATATCCACCTAACATACTCACCCTTCAAAACAAAATGCAGTACGACAAATCACCCATTCCTCCGCCTCGCCGCAACTCTTTCCTCACGCGGCCGCCAAGTCACGCTCAGCACGTGATCACGGCTTACCCAACTGTTTCATTAGCTCAAATCACCTCTCTGACTTCCTTTCTTTATATCCCACCATCAACCATCATCATTTCTATCTCCTCCCATCAGATCCAAATTCACATTCCTCAACCCAGCCTATCATCGAAGACCCATTCTTTCAGCAATTCGATGCCATCCGGCGCTCCCTCATCAACCTCCTCCCCATATTCCTCTAGTACTCCCCACCCGTCACGGCTCTTGTCACTGACATACTCCCAAACCATTTCAAAATCCCGCATCCCGCCACCTTTTCTTAACCCAAACCATTTCTTCCACTCTTTAGTGTCATCAAATGCCAAAACATTCCCTAAATTCAATGGCATTCTGATTAACACATTCACAGCATTCGAACCAATGACACTAAATGCTCTTAACAACAACAGCCTCCCACAAATTCTACCGATCGGGCCACTACCCCCAATTCATCTCAACACCAAAGATCATTATATCAACAACTCCATCACCGAATGGCTTGACACACAGCCTCCAAGGTCAGTAATCCTTCTAAGCTTCGGCAGCAGAACAGCAATGTCAAAACTTCAAGTAGCAGAATTTGAGATCGCTGAAGTTTTGTACGGGATGATGACCCAGCCGCCTGATGCGGCCAAGCCAGAAGGGGATGGGAATGAAGCTTTGAAAAAATCAGCCTGCGACTCCAAATCTAGAGTTTCGTCACCAGATCTCCACCTTCATCTCCATCATCTACCGTCTCGAGTGGATTCAGATCCAGATCCTCTTTACCGCCTAATTCCACACCATCTCAGCAAATCATTCAAAATCAAAACCCATAACAAAGCAGAGTAACACACAAACCCAGATCCAAATTCAAAAGACAAAACCGTACAACTGAAAACGGAAGATTCCTTAAATCGGAAGCTTGAGGAATGGATCGGAGAAGACGCTGCTCGAGATGGGTTTTGAATGCCTCTCTCCAGCCGCTGCGTCCACGGGAGTTGATTTTGCAATCACTGTGAGACGTGAGAAGTGACACAAAGGAGAGAGGAACATAAATGACATAACTACCCTCACAACACTCTCTTTCCATTAAAATCTAGTTCATTACTAACCGAACCACCTTTTTACTACCCCTCACACGTGTCACACTACCAACCATCCGATTTATCAAATGTGTGGTCCAGATCTGGACTCATGGATCCACCAAATAGTAAGGAATCCACCAGAGGCGCCCTCTATATATGGTTCAAGGACAGTTGTTGCTTAATGTTGCTTCAATAATTTTCTTGCGGCCCTGTGGTACAAGAGTGACAACGTGTAGGACACCCAAGGCATACTGACGCCAATCCTGTAAGTAACCTGTTATTTGTGGGGCTTCCTGCACAGGAAAAACGATTCTAATGGAAATGCATTTGCAATCAGACTTCGTACCTTACACAACTCTCCAGCATAACAACATGTCCGCTCAAAGCCAAAAATTTGTCCACAGCAGGCCATGGAGTCCTAACAAAGGCAGGTCCAAGCTTCCTGTCCTTGAGCAAATTAAGAATGGTTGTGTCAATCACCTCGTCGTTGATATCAAGAGGTTTGTTTGGTGACCTTAACATAAGTGTAAATCGTGATGTAGATTGATTGCCCTTCTTCAGTCGGATAGAATCAACTAGAAAGAGAAGGTGAGCCCTCAAGTATTGTCAAAGAGCGACATATGTGTGGATAGCTATCTGCTTCTTAGATAGAGTAAGAACTTCTGATTGTGTTGGATAGAATCCACAACTACCCGAAAAACAAATGCATCACTGAAGAAAGAAGCAGCATTTATTCTTGCTTGATCATTTGGGCATTCAAGAAGCTGAAGACCCAATTCGACAACTTGGTGAATAATTTCAGGTGGAAGGGCACATACACGTTCCATGGTCCGCTGACAGAGCATTAAAAGTACACATTCAGTTTATGGTGGCACGCTAAAATTCAAATATATTGTTGTTTTAATACTGAACTAGGCATTGACCCGCGTTGTGCGCGGGGTGATGGATTTAACGAAATGTATTTCTATATAATTAATTGAAAATACAATTGGGGTCTTCGGTAGTTTTGAACTCGGGTTGGGTTGGGAAAAACATCTCCATCTTTATACTATAAATTCTGGAAAACTTGAAAACATGTAAAATAATTCGTGTAAATATTCTGGCAGCATCATCAAATATTTAATACTATTATCAACTATAGAAACGATTATAGTCAAATATTTCATGTAAATATTTTGGCAGCATGTGTCGAATACAGATATTATAGATTCGGAAGTTTTTACAATTCAGTCCTCTATGTTTTAAAAATATTATTATTCAAAAAGGCAGCCAATCAGAAAAAAGGGAAAAAGAATTCAAAATTCTTAAAAAATGACACACAGGCCAAATTGCTCACACGACGACACGTGTCCAATCATACATCCCTGTTAATATATATATGATTTTTACAATTCAGTCCTCCATGTTTTAAAAATATTATTATTCAAATAAGCAGCCAATCAGAAAAAAGGGAAAAAGAATTCAAAATTCTTAAAAAATGACACATAGGCCAAATTGCTCACACGACGACACGTGTTTCCATATTGTGTGCAACCAATTTTAAATTTAAATTTATTTCCATATTTGCGTATGAGGATATATTGCAGCTCATGATTATATCATTCCAAATTATTTCCATATTTGCGTATGAGGATATATTGCGTATGAGGATGAGCATTGACTAAAGTCTATTGAAATGATCAAATCTAATATAATAAATAGATAAAATCTTTAAAAACTGTTCTGACACTCATTCAAATCAGCAGGGGTTTTTGTCCGTACCTTTTGTGCATACACAACAGATGAGGGTTCTGTGACTGAAAATAACAAATGTTCTACTAATGGATACTCACCTAGACATCTGCACTGCTGCAGCAGCATCAATAATGCTCTGTGCGGCTTCAGCAGCAACCAGTACAACAGTGGTATCATTATTTGTTTTTCGCAATTCCTGTCATCGAAAGCAAACACAGAACTAGAAATATGAGCTGATTGCGGAAAGTACTATTTCTATATAATATAAGAGATATGATAGACAAAAAAGAAGAACTGCAATCACCTCCATAGCACAAACCTTAATTAATTCTGCAGCTGCATCGCCAGCTGCTTTAACGGCTTCGTTAGACGCATTTGCAGCTCTTGCTTCAGCTTCGGCAGCATTAACTGCTTTCTTAACACTATCCGATATATCCTGAGAGCCAATTTGGCATCCTTGGAAACATTCATCATCATCCCTTCTCTCTCAGTAACACAAACATCAACAGTGGCCCCCCTGAAGCAGGCTGCTTCTTTGATAAATCTGAACTGTGTGATACAACTTTACCTTTATGCTGACCCAAACGAAGTCCAGACACTGGCGGGGCAGGAATCACTTCACTGTCATTAGACAATTCACACGTTCTAACCTTCCCTTTCTGTCTTACCTTGCTACACAGTGTCTTGCGCTTTGAGGAATCATTTCTTCCACTCTCGTCAAAATGCATACACTTCATTTTGTTGACAACCATGTTTTGAACATGGGATCGGCTCTGTTGGAACATGTACCCCAGTGAGTTTTGATGATGACAACACTCGACTAATACCTGAGTTGAGTGTGCAGGTACATGTACCTGACAGACACAGATGAGGAACAAGAACCTGCGTAGGACGCAGTGGGACTTGAAGTCACAGCAGTCCGAGAACAAGTCAAATATCGATTGAGAAAAATGTGGGAAGACGTTGAGGCTGACACACATGACTTGAAGAGACGTTGAGCTCGTGGGAAGATAACAAACTAAGTCAAGTTTGTTGGAGATTTTCACGGAGGGACGTGAGCTGAATGTTAGGATTAGAGTAGTGGGCAACGTTCACTTGTAACAACCCCTATTTATACTCAAACGAGGAGCAGCTCATATTTGGCGAACCTACTGACGAAATCAGTGGTGAAACCCGAGGTTAATCACACCCAAAGGAGGGCAATCCAAGGAGAGTTTAGAGAGCAATTCGGAATTGCTGATAAACTCACCGGAGGAGACGAAGTCAATGGTTTGGAACCTGAGGACTTGTCTGGAGTCACGATTGGTGGTCAGGGACCATCAGGTTTATGTGACTTTGCCCTGTAGCAGTGATGGTCTCAAGTCAACAACCACATGAGGTGGTTGTCTCAGGGAGACATCACAGGAGGTGATGACACCAAGGAGATATCACAGGAGGTGATGGTCTCAGGTCAGCGACCACAGGAGGTGGTTGTCTCAAGAGGACATCACAGGAGGTGATTGTCTTCAGGTACCACAGGAGGTGGTTGTCCAGAGGAGGACTTGTCGGGGGACCTATCCTATAGGAGTTTCGAGAGCAGCATCTGCCATTACTCACTAGGCATTGAGATAGAGATCTGCTGAGGATACTCGTCATTTGAGAGGGACTTGTCGAGGGTTCAGAACCTGAGGGACTTGTCTCTGGAAGTCACGATTGGTGGTCCATGATCATCAGGTATATGTGACTTGTGTGTGATAGTTGGTAACACTATTGCGTGTGTACGAATTGTAAGTATTTGTACAATCTATTGATTAATAAGAAAAATCTTTAGACGTATTTCCGCTGTGTTTAAACTCTGAGGTACTTGAACCTGCAAACTTGGTTTAGGTCCTTAACAGTTCCTAGACCTTGTGAGGTACAACTAATCACGGTCCTAACATTTGGTATCAGAGCCTGTTGCTCTAGATTTGATTAGCATTGCAGGTACATGAACCCAGGGTGAAGATTGATGTTCCGGAACAAAGAAATCTAAGCCAGTTCTGGGTTATATAAGGTGACTATTCAAGCGGGGAACAAGTACTGAAGAGGTTCAGAAACCTAGTAGTTCCAAGCGGGGAACAAGTACTGGAGAGGTTCAGAAACTTGATAGTTCCAAGCAGGGAACAAGTACTGAAGGCATTTAAGAATATAAGAAATACGCAAAAATATAAACCATACCTAGCTAAACATATTGTCATGAGTCCAACGGAATATGTTTTCAACATTTCGGTGTCGGAAGGCTTCTTTCCCTCAATAAAATGCTTCCTGAAAGACTATTGATGTCACCACACAAATTGTGTGGATCTTAGAAATCGAATATATAGTATATTACATCACTAATTACAAAAGGGAAGAAGGAAACGATAAGACTAAAATGTCTAAAGGGAGAGTAACTAAATAAATACACACTATCTTTAATTCTCTTCAATACCCCCCGTCTAGCAAGACGTGGGTCGGGGACTCACACGAAGCTTGGATCGGAGAAAATTAAAAGCAGGTCGGGGAAGAGCCTTCGTAAAAATGTCAGCGAGCTGAAGATGAGAAGGCACAAACTGAGTGTCTAACCGACTAGAAGAGACAAGTTCCCGAACAAAATGACAATCAATATCGAGGTGTTTAACTCGTTTGTGAGCAACTGGATTTTGACTGATAAAAATGGCACTCTTGTTATCACATAAAAGAAGAGGTCGAGTAGAGGGCAGACACCTTAATTCTTGAAGAAGGTTCGTAATACCGATGACCATAGAGGCAGTATCAGCTAAGGCACGATACTCTGACTCACAACTTGAACGAGAGACAGTGGGTTAGCTCAGTTGGTAAGAGCCGGAGCCAAAAGGGCCACCACTGGAGCCAACCCGAGTTCGATTCCTGATGGGGGCAGGACAGGGGTTCTGCGGGGTTAGGGTAGAGGGAATAATTTAATTGGCTTGAGAATGGGGATTGTCCATTCCTTGACCAATTTTTTTTTTTTTAAAAAAAAAGACAGTGGGTTGCTTCTTTGCACTCCAAGAAACAAGATTATTACCAAGAAAAATAGCGTATCCAAAGGTGGAACGACGAGTATCAAGACAGCGAGCCCAATCAGCATCCGAGTAAGAAACAATAGCTGAGTCAGAAGAGCGAGTGAAAGATAGACCTGAATGTAAAGTGCCTTTGACATATCTAAGAATCCGCTTGACTGCTGTAAAGTGATCAATTGTGGGAGACTGTAGGAACTGACTGACCACATTAACAGAGTATGAAATATCAGGTCGGGTGATTGTGAGATACTGAAGAGCACCCACCAACGATCGATAAAGTGTAGGGTCGGAAACAAGTGCACCAGCCTTGGTGAAGGATTGTCCAGAACAAAGAGGAGTGGACACAGGCTTGGATTCAAGGAGACCAGCTCGTTTAAGGATATCATAGGCATACTTGGATTGCCCGAGAAAGACACCGGTTGGAGTATAAGAGATTTCCAATCCCAGAAAATAAGTGAGAGCACCCAAGTCTTTGATAGCAAATTCCTTGTGAGTGCGATTAATAAATCTCCGTAACAAATTATGATCAGAACCGGTAACAATTATGTCGTCAACATAACGTAATAAGAATATAGTAGCCTGACCTTGATGAAAGAAGAACAAAGATGAGTCTGATCGGCTAGCACGGAAGCCAAGATGAAGAAGGAAGGAGCTGAACCGCTGAAACCAAGCAAGTGGAGCTTGGCGAAGACCATATAATGCCTTTTTCAGGCGACAAACATGGGATGGAAAACGGGCGTCAACAAAACCTGGAGGCTGTGCCATATAAACTGGTTTAGTTAGAATGCCATTCAGAAAAGCATTTTTAACATCAAGCTGGTGAAGCGGCCATCGAAACTGAACAGACAGAGCCAAAATAATTCGAACAGTCGAGGCTTTGACAACATGGCTGAATATATGATGGAAATCCGATCCAGGTATTTGACTGAACCCTTGAGCAACAAGGCGCGCTTTATAGCGCTCAATGGAACCATCAGGACGATATTTAGTCCGAAAAACCCATTTAGATCCGACGATATTTGCATCCTGCGGAGGAGGGACAAGATCCCAGGTAGAATTGGAATGAAGGGCATCGATTTCTTCCTGCATGGCAGAGGCCCAGTGTGAAAATTTCAGAGCGGTCTTGATACCATGGGGTTCCGTTGAGGCTTTTAGAGAGGTTAAAAGGGAAGTGACATTAAGTAGAGTAGGATATTTGGGTTTAAAAATACCTGATTTGGATCGAGTTACCATAGAATGAGATGGAACCGGAGCTGGATACGAAATCGGAGCTGACGAAGGAGGCTGAACAGTTTCACATGGAGTGTCGGCTGCTGACACGGGTAATGGTGGTTCAATGAGAAGTGGAGTCGTGGGTTGCATTATTTGTTGTGTTTGAGAATAAGATGGGCAAGTGGGCCCAACGTGAGGACATAAGCCCAAACTTGATTCATTTTTTCTATGAGAGGAGACAGTGGGTGTAGAAGAAACGGATGGTCCAGACATTGTTTCCCAATATGCAAGAAAATCCAAATTGGAAGGAGCACATGTGGAGAAATTCCCAGCAAACGGAAATAGTGACTCATCAAATTGTTCATGACGTGTAACAAAAATACGGGATGTAGACGGATCAAAGCATCGATACCCTTTGTACATGCTACTGTAGCCCAAGAAAATACATGGTCGACTTCGGGGAGCTAACTTATTAGCAGCATAATCTCTTAAATATGGAAACACCCGACAACCGAATGGACGAAAATTTGAATAATTAGGAGCAGTATCAAATAGGACCTCAAACGGTGATTTAGTATGCAAAATAGATGTAGGTAACCGGTTAATTTTATATACGGCTGTGGCAAAGGCATCAAACCATAATGAAGCCGGGGCATGAGCATGAAAAGCATAGATAAACCCATTTCCGAAATATGTCTATGTTTTCGTTCAGCACGACCATTCTGTTGGGGTGTATATGGGCAGGAGAACCGATGCAAGATCCCATGTACAGTAGTGAAATCACGTACACGCGAGTTAATAAATTCAGAACCTCCATCACTTTGAAACACTTTTAGTGTAGTAGAGAATTGGTTGCAAACAAATTTATGAAAGCGAACAAATACATCAAAAAATTCTGATTTTGCTCGAAGTGGATATAGCCAAGTAAAACGAGAATGATCATCAATAAAAGCAACATAGTAACGATAGCCATCAGTAGTTGTCACTGGTGCAGGACCCCACAAATCACAATGTACTAAATCAAGCATATGACTAGCACGTTTTTCATTCAAAGAAAATGAGAGATGCTTACTTTTGGCTAATTGACAAGAAGAGCAAATTCCAGGAGTAGGTAATAAAGATGTGATGGATAAATGCCCAAGTTTACTCAGCAAACTGATCACAGATATTGGAACATGTCCCAAGCGATTATGCCATTGACTAAACCTTGCCTTCAAAGCCTTATTTTTCAAAGCAGCAACTAAAGCGGTTTGACCCCGTTCAAGAATATATAAGCCTTGATCACACCTCCCCTGTGCTAGAACCTTTCTTGTTTTCCGATTCTGAATGGCAAAGTAGTTTGCAGAAAATAACACATCAACAGGATAGTCATTCGTTAATTTGCTTATAGACAGTAAATTTTTAGTCAAATACGGAACAACCAAGACATCAAGAAGACGGATAGTGGAAGTCAACGAATGATCACCAATACGTGTAATAGGTAAAGAGGAGCCATTACCTACAACGACAGAGTTATTACCAGTATACGGAGCAGATGAGTCTAGCACAGATGGATGAGACGTCATATGAGACGAGGCACCGGAATCCACATACCAGTCAGGTGTAGGATCAGCAACATTACAGCTAGCATTGAACGTCTGAGCAAGGTTTTCCAGATTATCAGAATTACGACGGGATAGAAACTACGAGCATTTGTCAGCAAAATGTTCACCACGACAAATTTGACACCGAGTAACATAAGACCTTCGACCACCTCTACCCGAAGATGTACCGCGGCCACCTGAGGGGCCACGACCGCCATAGGGAGTACAACCGCTGGAGGGACGGGATGGTTGTGTATTGTGAGAATTTCGGTTTGAAGCAAAGAATGCTGGTTGTGGTGTAGTATTAGATCCTTCCATAGAACGATGCAAGAGAACGTACTGCTTTGCTTGGTTAAAAAGATCATAAAAACTATGAACTGGTGTCATAGACATTCGAGTGTCCGAAAAACTTATAAACTAAGATCCAAGGCCACGGAGAAACCAATGGCTTTTGTCCAATTCATCAACGGGACGACCAATAGCAGATAGTTGATCACATAATTGTTTGAATTTTCGGCCAAAATCATCAACTGTTGAATTACCACGTCGAAGAAATAACAACTCTTCACGAAGTTGTAGAGCGCGAGAAGTCGAAGCATGTGAGAAGGCTGATCCAAGGGCCAACCAAGCAGCGCGTGATGTCGCGCAGTCAACAACTTCAGCCATGGCTTCTTCGGAGAGAGTAGAGAAAAGAACACCAAGAAGCTTTTGATCGGTTACCTTCCAGATTGAGTAAGCGGGATTGGGCAGAGGTGAAGCATCTGAATTTGCAGTGTCTGGATTAGGAATGGTGGAAGAAGGAGGGAGGACGGTGCCGTCAACATATCCAAGAAGATCAAAACAATTTAGCATGGGCATGAATTGCCTTTTCCATAGAAGGTAATTCGAAGAATTCAACTTGATCGGAACCATATGAATCATGGTGGCGATGGGTAAAGAGGCAGGGTCAGTCGCCATTTGAAAAGGTGATAGAATTAGAAGGGGTCAGTCGCCATTTGGGTAAAGAGGTAGGGTCAACTTGATCGGAACCATATGAACCATGTTTCTGGCGTGATACCATGAAAGACTATTGATGTCACCACACAAATTGTGTGGATCTTAGAAATCGAATATATAGTATATTACATCACTAATTACAAAAGGGAAGAAGGAAACGATAAGACTAAAATGTCTAAAGGGAGAGTAACTAAATAAATACACACTATCTTTAATTCTCTTCAATACTTCCCATTATAGGATCATGTAGAAACTCCAACTTCAGCTCGCCGAACCTCGCCAGAAATCGCTCTGCGTTGGATTTAGGGCACGACTAATTTGGGGCAAAATTCAACTTCATTCATTAGCGGGAAAAAGATTACAACAGAGTATATATGAGTTTCGATAGTTACAAAACAACCCCTAAACTAACGATTACATGAAATCTACCCCATAAATAAAACAGACTTTACAATTAACTCCAACACCCCCCTCAAGCTGGGATGTGGAGATTCGAGACACCCAGCTTGCCGGAAAGGAAGGAAATCCTGTCAGCTGCCAACGCCTTGGTCATCAAATCAGCCGGCTGATCAGTGGTGGATATATGACTGGGTTCCACAAACTTGTCCAAGATGAACTGTCGAACGAATTTCAATATGTTTTGTTCTTTCGTGAAAAAACGGGTTTCGTGCAATGTGAATTGCTGCCTGGTTGTCACAAAACAAACGAATGGGAGTGGATACAATGATGTCTAAATCCTTCAACAAACCAACAAGCCAAACCAATTCAGAACACACAGCTGCCATCGGTCGATACTCTGATTCACCCGACGAACGTGACACTACAGCTTGCTTCTTTGTCTTCCAAGCAACAATAGCAGACCCAAAACTCCAAGCTTTTTATCCTCCTTCCTCTTATTGACCTTCTTCACCTCACCAGAGTTAACACCAACTTCTACACAATCACCGACAACCTCCATATCACGGCCCATAAGCAACGGTGAGTCGCCAGGGCAGAGATCACAGTACGAGAGAATCGGAGACGGCGAGGAGACATTAAGACGACGTCGTAACGAAACGAATTGAGATATTAAGAAAGACTAAAATGTATTGGACGAAAATACCCTTTAACGTAGAGAACAACGGAATCAGTCAATCAGAACCCCAAAGCCACGCGCCAACCTATTGATTTGCGATTGGGACGTCATAGGTTTTGAGATGTGAAAAAGAAAAATATTATATTAGACGAAAATACCCTTCGACGGATGGAAGAAGAAAACAGCACCTTCTGGAAGAATCGAGACAAGCCACAAGCGTACCTATTTATATATAATGTGATTCGACTAGGCATGCGTGATTGTAATTTGGGAAGAGGAAGATGATTGAGGTGGTGCTGAACGATCGTTTAGGGAAGAAGGTGCGTGTGAAGTGCAACGAGGACGACACGATCGGGGATTTGAAGAAGCTTGTGGCGGCTCAGACAGGGACAATGGCTGACAAGATAAGGATACAGAAGTGATATACGATCTACAAGGATCATATAACTCTCCAAGATTATGAAATTCACGACGGCATGGGCCTCGAGTTGTATCATAACTAACTAATCAGTACCATCGTCGTTTTCACAGCGCCTCGACGAGTCAAATCATCGAGTTTATTATGTACTAATTTTACCGTGCAAAACAGTTGTTTCGAATGAAAAACACATTTGTATGTCCTTCCGTAAAATATCAAATACAGATAATACACAAGCATTGACGACTTGAATCTTTCATGCGGCTTAATTGGATTTGGTACTTGTAGAATTGGTTGATGGCCTAGCAGTAGGGATGATAGATGAAGAATCTTTTCCAGCTGCTTTAGCAGCTTCTCTTTCTCTAGCTCGCTGACGCATCATTTCTTGTTTAATTCGCACTCGGTCCTCCAATTTACGAAGCATTTTATATCTGTAGGCTAACCAGAGGCTTAGTCCACCATAAACAACACCATATGATGCCCATACGTATGGGTAGGTCTGGATATCTTCTTTGGTCAATTCATATCGTCGTTTGATTGCTTCTATTGTACTAATTGGCTGAGGACTTGCCGCCGATGCTTCCCGAGGCTGCTGCAGAGCATTTTCATGTTTGTCTTGACTTGCCATCTATCTATACAATAAGAAGAAGAATTAGACTCCGCTTAAGCAAACAACACGACAAAGAGTAAGAATTGAGCATTTGCTTCCAAAAAAACATATCTCGTATGTAAATATCATGCGCAAAATGTTATAAACATAGAGACTTATGAGGTTATAACTGTCTTCATCGTCTACGTGAACAGTAAGCTACAAAGAGAGGGCGCAAGTTCTATCAAATCAACAATATGAGAAGGAAACAAATGAAGAAATATAACATCAAGTAAAAATAGCAAAGATATTCAGCATACGGAAACATATATATACATATATTTACATGAAAAAGCTGCTCACGAACAAACAATATTCTAACATTTCCTCTCTGTTTATAAGTTCTATCAAATCAACAATATGAGAAGGAAACAAATGGAGAAATATAACACCAAGTAAAAATAGCAAAGATATTCAGCATACGGAAACATATATATACATATATTTACATGAAAAGGCTGCTCACGAACAAACAATATTCTAACATTTCCTCTCTGTTTATAAGTTCTATCAAATCAACAATATGAGAAGGAAACAAATGGAGAAATATAACACCAAGTAAAAATAGCAAAGATATTCAGCATACGGAAACATATATATACATATATTTACATGAAAAAGCTGCTCACGGACAAACAATATTATGACATTTCCTCTGTTTATCTGGAATGCATATATTACCTACTAATGACACATACCACAATACCTCGGCACGCAAATTACGATGACTCAACCGATTCAGTCAAATGAAACATATACATTCATAAACTCATCAATTAAAATTCAAATCTACCTATCAAATTACGATGACTTAACACCATTTGAGAAATTCAAAATACTTGAATCAAGCACCATATCATCAAATCGCATAGCTAACAATGCTGATTCTAAATCTACATGCTAAGAAAGTATAAATAAAGACGCTTATACCTTCTGATCAGCAACTGGGTGTCAAAACGGAAGATAGACTCGTCGTCGATTTGGGGTTTAGGGTTCAAGCAGGTGACTCCAAGATGCGAACGAAATGATTTGCTTCGTTAATGGGCCTGTGACCTAGCCATAGATTACGAAAACAACTAATCATAACCGAGCTAGAAGAAATCCCAAATCAACAACAGAGAATTCCCCAAATTATAATTTGGACCTAGCCATAGCACTACTGATTTACTGGTTACTATTGAATCCTGCACAGATAACATAAATATTTATCCATATTAGACACTAAACATATGTTAAATTAGTTGCATATTGCTCTATTATATCCAATCAGATTAATTATGTAGTAAAGGTGCCAGCTTGAAGCGAATCAGAGTAAAATTTCTCAAATCACATGTGCATAATTTTCCAATTTAAACACATTTAGATCTGAGAATCATCAACCAAACTACCAATTGAAAAAACTCAGATCATACAGAAACCAGATCTGAGAAGATCTTGCATACCTTCAAATCCAAAAAATATAGAAAAAATAACAGAAACAACAAATCAATCAATGGTCTTATTAGACATACAAAAGGTCCGAAATTGAAGACTGTAAAGAGTAGCGATCGGCAACATCGGTCGTGGGCGATTTAATCGGAGCATAAACTAAAGAGAGAGAAAGCATGATATACCTGTGGAGGCCTCGCTTTTAAGATTCTTGAGGGGTCGAAATGTCTGAGAGGTTGAAAATTCTTGAGGGGTCGAAAGATAGACTCAACCCGATTCGACCTCAAAAGCATTATGAACGGTTATTTTTTATGCCTAGCCCGATACAACAATCCGGCCCAATGTTAAAGTCCTATTTTTAACCAACATGGCTTTGCCTGATTTGTTTTCGAACCAGTAGGACTTTGCATACTAGTTTGTTTTCTAACAAATCCAAAACCCTAACTTTTTATTTTTTACAAGGACCGAATTCATAAAAAATAATGCATTTGAAAAACTTTTTTTTGGAAACAAGGCAATTGAGTTAAATTTAGGGCAGTTCTAAAAAAAGCGACAATTTGCTGATGAAATTCAAACCTGTCAAAATTATTTGACAATGACTTCTAGGGTTTTCAGAGGATGCAGAGCGATGCTGGCCGCAGCCAAGTCCCGATCGGCGTCGGTATCTATAAAGAACGTTTCATCTGCTTCTTCAGATGTTGCTGCTGCTGTAGGTAAGAAGCCGAAGGCACTGAAGGCGGTGAGGTCGGTTGCGCCTGGGTCAGGGCTTCTGAAGTCGTACCCTGTGTCCCCGGCGCTTGGTGACTTTATGGGTGGCGTGTCGGTCGCCTCTAGGGCTGATGCTGTGAAGAAGATTTGGGAGCATATCAAGGTTTATAGTCTTCAGGTACTCTTCTTTCCTGCCTTTTCTAATTTTAAGCGGTTGTGGTTATGATTAAAATGGAGGATTCAAGATTTGTAGCTGCGGAATGTTAGTGCATGTGATAGATGTTGTTGCGAAGGTTGATTTAGGGTTTTGTTTACTGCTTTTGGTTGAAATGATTTCAGTGCTTGTAAAATTCTCTCATAGCATGAATAATGTTCGTTTCTACTTTTTGGGATTATGTGTTTAATTGATATGTTCGTTGCTGTTTGTATTTTCTAAGTTTCCGTTTTACAGCTTACTTTGTTTGAATTAACAGTTAGTTGATTACCTGTAGCAAATGTTGGGATTGGAACATTTGTTGTGACAGGTTCGTAATATTGACTTTCAGGATCCTGCAAATAAGAAGGTCATTCATTGTGATGCAAAGCTTAAGACAATATTTGAAGGCAAAGATGAAGTAGGATTCCAGGAAATCGCGAAGCTACTTTCTGCACATTTTGTCAAGACCCCCAGTTCCTAACCAGCATAATTCTCAACTTTGGTGCCAGTGTCCCCAGAAGTTCTTAACTTAATCTAGCCCCATTTCCATTGTGAAAAAGCAGGATCGTATTTGTGTGTGAAACTTATCTGGCACTATTCTGAATTCTCTTATCATTTCGACATCCTCAGCTGTGAAGCAAATTTCAATGGTAATATGATTCTCAGTTTATCCATATTCTAAAATTGATTTGTGTTTGCACAATTTTCTGCTTTAAATTTAGAGTTCATTACAAAATGCCACATCTATATTTAAGTTGCTTTTAGAATTGGGTTTGCTGTCTTTTGTCCAAGTATTTGGTGATCTATGGTTTTTGGTCTGTGAATCATCAAGTTGCAATTGGGTGAATTTCTTATGTTTCTTAAAATGTTTTTATTTTTGGTATAAGGCTACAGTTTTTAGTTCAAAAAATATTAAATGATATGTTTGATATGTTCTTTGCTTGTATGCTCTCCATCATCTTACTTCTTACTTGGTTCTGAACTAACAGTTAGTTTATAACCTGCTTTGATACATTTTAACATTGTCTTCATTCACTGCCATGCGAAGCTTAAGACAAAATCGAAGGCGGATTCCCGAAAGTTGTCAATACCCCAGTTGTCATTACATATTTCTGCCCAAGTTCCTCAGTCCCCCCCTATTGTACCTTAATTTTTTTTTGATTAAAAGCCAGAAGGCCACTCGTACAACTCGAGGACTTAAAAGACTAACACAAATTAGTCTGACTCAGTCTAGTCCAAATAAAATTGACAGATAAAACTTAGAACTAAACCGAGTACTTTGCCTCGGTACGAAAAAGAATGAGTGAACAGAAAATTAAAGTACATCCATGAAGATCAGCTTCGGAGACCTCAGTGATATTAATTGATGATGACGTTGATCTTTAAAAAAATAGACTCAGAAGCGAACCAAGCATGAACTATTTTTGAATGGTTCAGACGATACCCAATTGATCGAGTAATTGAACCAAATATCATAATCAACACAGCAGCTGAACACGTCAGATAAGGAGGACACGTGTGAGAACAGAGGAGCAGATAAGGAGGACACGTGTGAGAACAGAGGAGCAGTTGAGAAGGACACGTGTGGGCCAGAACAGCAGCTGAGGAGAGCAAAGGCATGGTCAGCATTTGGGACACGTGGCGGCATGGTTAGAAGACAGCACCCCAAATGGATGAACACGAGGGAGAGCAGCAAGCCGCCGATGGCACGCGCAACCGAAAAACCACAGCGGCCGCCGAAGTGAGCCGAATCAAGCTGCACAGCCAGCGCAGCGTCGGACTGAAAAGAGAGTTGCTGCCGACAGAACGACAACACCCTCAAATGGCAGTGTTGGCACCCACCACCCAAAGGAGAGGCAGCCACACCGAAATATAAGACAACTCCACCGCAACCAGAAGCAGCGTCGGCGATGGCGGTCACCAGCCGTCAACAAAAAGCTGCACAAAGAACAGCTGGAACGGCCTCCCGCCGCGACAACCTCCGTCGCACAGCAAACAACAAAAGGGTGCTATACAACCAGCCACCCAACCAGCAAGATCGAAAAAACAACGACAACAATATCAGACAGCACATCAGCCAACGACGACGACGGTGAATAAATGAAGTCCGGGAACCGACCGCCGTCACTGTTGATGAGAAAATCGAGGAACACCAAACGCATCGACCACCTATCGCCCACACAAAGCACCATGCAACAACCCCCAGACTTTGGACATCCGGTCGCAGGAGAACCGGAGGAGATCGGCGGAAGTGGGAGCTCGGGAGCGTTTGGTGAGAGAAGACGAAAGTGCCTCAAGTTGAAGAATATCCCCTATTGTACCTTATGAAATTGGATTCTTGTTAATCTTTGAGTGGGGTTCATTTGAGAACTCAAATCAACTTTTGAGATTCTGAAATTCCCACTCGGACTGTTCGACTTCGACAAATCACACTTTTAAAGTTTTTTGTCAAAAATGCAATTGTACACTGGGGTTGCAACGGAACTACACTCAATCTTACCGATCACTTTTTTTATGACTGTACCTTATGGGGGAGGCAATTGTAATTTTAAATAAAGCAGGATAGAAACGGATATATCAATACTTTGTGGACCAAACGATGCCAATTCGATGTAAGTGAAAAGAAGCTGTAGCAAAACTTTCAAAGGCTTTGTCAAACATGTTGGGATCTAGGGTTTTGAAAGGATGCCGGACGCTCCTCGCCGGAACGTTGTTGAAGCCGACGGCGATATTAGAATCTTCGAAATTGACTACTAAATTCTCAACAATGAGCATTTCCGCGCGTTCCGGCGTCTTCAATCGACAACCTGTGTCGCACTCTCTCAGTAGCTTCCTCACCAATCCCCAGGTATTGATCTGATCCCGAAGATCTTTCATTACTTTAGGGTTTTGAATCTAATTTTATAGATTTGATATGATGTGTTGTTTTTTAGTGTTGTTATTTTAGGCTACTGATGTGGTAGACTGATGATTTGTGGTCGAGATGCTTTCATTTTTTAGATCTTGTTGAAAATTGATTACATATCTTCTGTGTAAATGATGCTAGCGCAAGCATTGCTTCGTATTGGGATTACTGAATTTGAGATGCAAAGAAAATTATTCTTTTTGTTATGATCGGCCATTATTTTAAATAATTCCATGATTAATTATTGAGGATTGGCAGGCATCAAAAGCGCCTCATATGGTGAGATTTTACCACCAAGAAACGGCGACTGGCAAGGAAGTGATGAGCAGGATGAAATTTAATCGAAATATAAGAGACTGCAAGCGTAGATTGCTGGTGGAGAAGTATGAACTGCGACGGAATCTATACAAAGCGTTCTGGTTAGACCAAAACCTTCCTAGTGAGATAAGGGACAAGTTTCGGTACAAGTTATCTAAGTTGCCTAGGAGCAGTTCTCATACACGAGTTAGAACTAGGTGCATTTACACAGCACGTCCCCGTGCCGTGTATAGGGAATTCCGGATGTCTCGTATTGTTTTCAGAACATTAGCAAGACAAGGTGAGTTGAAGGGTGTACAGAAAGCATCCTGGTAGAAGTCTGGAACCCGGCTGATAAAAACAGCGGGAGGAAAGCAAGGTGAGTTAGAAACCACTGTGCTGTATTTTCTCTGAAACTAATTCTTATTTGTAACTGTATGATTTGTTTTGGGAACCTCGTGATAGTAACTAGTAAGCATTCACAATTTCTTCTCTGCATTGTCTCAGTACTTTAAATGTCATCCAAGCAGGTTTAGACGCTACTTGTGGAATCTGTGGAGTTTTGTATATCATGCATGAATGCCTTTATTTCTAATATGGTGAATTGATTCAAACCAATTGTCTGATGTGCTGAGTCAAGTTGTATTTTTGTATCAGGATATTGTCAAACATCCAGATCAAGTTGGAGTCTGGACTCCAGAAAAACACAGTACCACACCTGGTTACATGTTTTTGGATGTGCTCATCCTTGCTGTGTAAACTTTTAAAAGGAAATTTATGTAGCGTACTGTTTTTTTCTCAGATAGAACTTACAAATAAGATCCATTTGTTTCAATTGTTAAACAAAAATCCTATGTAACACTAGTGTTTTGTTTCATCAATTCACTTTTGGATATTCTTTTCAGATATCATACTATCATAGTTCTTACTTATATATCATAGCAACTATTGGCTGATAGATATTTCCGTATGGCTGAAAATGCTAAACCAAGAATCATATTGGGTACCATCTTGTCGCCAAAGGTCAGTTTTCTCTAACAATGGGAACTTGTGAGAAGTCAAGAATCCATGCCATTTTGCAAGAAAAGTGTTCAACATTTTCCCACGTTCTTCGCTGCCGAAACGATTGCTTCTTCAAGCTCCCCTTCCACTCTGTTATGAACACCGCCCACAGTGATGGAAAAACCTGCATCCATGGTGAATTAAACAAATTTATATCAGAGAACAAGATGTGATCCACATTGACTATAATAGATGAACCTATGCTAAATTGACGAAGTGGGGTTGGCCTAGTGGTTAGGCACCCAATACCTGGGTCATCAGGTCTTGGGTTCGAGACATGGGGTAGGAGTGAAATTCCTGTAATCCCTTCTAAATAAAAAAAGAGAAAAAAAAACCTATGCTAAATTTCACACATAGCCTAACATTTAAATTTATTTAATAGCAACGGACATTTTACAAAATCTGATTCTATTTTATAAGATTTTTCAGTTCAAGTATTGTTCTGTCACTTGGAACATAGTTTCGGATCTGAACAAGATTTCTCATGGAATTGGTCCTTGTTTTATTTGCTAAAGACATTTAAGTGAACTAGGAGACACACATGTTTTATATATAATGCAAGGCAGTCGGCAGATCTGCCAAACTTCTCAATGACTGTAGAGAAGCAACACAAGTCAATGATTGACTAGAGCAGCTGCTCTACAAAATACAAGTTTTATTACTCAAGTAGTAGCATGAATCAGTTGGGTCTACGCTGGTATTCGCGCATTGCTTTGAACTTAGCAATCATCCTATCACGAGGAGGCCAGTTTTCTTTAATCACAGGAACTTCCGAGAAATCCTCAATCCAAGCCCACAGTGAAGGAAATTTCTCAGCAACCAAAATCTTAGCATCAGCCACCTCTTCTAAAATGCTCAAAATGTTTGCCAGCCACCCAAAAGCCACATCTGTGAACCCAATCTTATCTCCTCCGAAAAATTTCTTTCCATTTAAATGTTCTTCCAAAAACTTCAAGTTAGCCAACGCTGGGATAAGCGCCTCCTCTCGCTCCGTCTCATCCTTGATAAATACTTGCCATATTGACGGTAAAAGCTGCAACAATAAATTTAAACCCATGAAATCGTAGTAAATTAGTTTTTTCTTCAACACAAAATTTATTTCTAGTTACCTGATCATCTCCAAACTTAGCCCAGAACCGTGAGACAGACCTCTCATAAGGATCTTCGGGCAAAAGATCGTATCCAGGCCATGTCTCGTCAACATACTCAAGGATCACCAGTGACTCCAGCAGAATTTTATCCCCATGGATTAGCACAGGGACTTTTTTATGAATAGGGTTGTACTGAAGCAATAAAGGGCTCTTTTCGGTGAGATCCTCAAGTATGGTTTCATACACGACACCCTTCAGGTTCAGTGCCCAAACGATTCTTAAGGCAAATGGACTAGACCAAGTCCTAAATAACCTCAATTCCTTTGATTCTGACATTATGAGTATTTTCTTGTGTCTGAATAAAATCTCTTTATATAGGAAATAAGTGTTACAATATGAATCAAGTTGTAAATTTTTAATTCTACTCCGCCGGCCGTAATATACGCATAAATCCCAAGACAATGATGCCATTGGCCTCAAAGATTTGGACTTTAGGAACCAGCTGACGGTAGGTGTATATGATAGAACTTTCAAGTTGGATTATTCAAGGGAATATTTTTCAACTGAGAGTACAATTTCAACTTGGATTTGAAATATTCTGAATAAAGATTCATTTTTACTTAATCATATTTGAATTAAATTCAACAAATCAAATGGAACCAATATGATTGTTTGGGCAGGTTCCTTTGGCAATAGGGATGCACAAATTTTACGCGGACTGGAAACCCGGACCGGAATTTTCCGGGCCGGTCCTCCGGTCACATATTATATAAATTAGGGTTTCGGGTCGGTCCAGACCTGAATAATATGGTCCGGTCCGGATTATGTATTTAAACCATATAATAAATTCATTATACAAAAATAACAACACTCAGCCAACATTCATTTGTTGTCAGATGATTTTGTAAAGGACTACAATATGTAATTACACACTCTAAAGTCAAAAAATATAATAAATAATTTTATTTCAATTTTAAAAATTATTAAAAATTGAAAATCAGATTTCCGGTCCGAACCGGGTCCAGACCGTAATTGATCCGGACCGAAATAACATTTCACAAAATTGCAGATCATCGGGTCCAACCCAAAATTCCACTAGAGAAGTTAAATAAATTTGAACTAGTTTTCCTCCTAGAAACATATTCTTTATGCAGATATCCTTTATGAGTGAGTGGTTGATGTAGTATGCCCAACACGAATGATTTTCTTACGTGTGCCATTGGCAGCATGAACTCTTTCTTTGCCATGATATTCGTCCTTCATATGCAGCTTATTCGAGTCATAGGTTAGATACTCAACATCCCTTGTATCCGTATACCATGTCAGATCAACTGGGTAAGATGATGTGTGACCCTTCTCCACTTGATTTTTCAATCCAAATTGTCAAGACATGAGGAGCTCATCATTGTAAAGCTCCGAGTGTGTCTCTCTGAAAATGTGTGAAGCTTAAAGCTACAAGGCCAACTTCATCACATATTTGACAAATATGATCCAAGGAAGGAGTTGTAAAGTAGTATAGATACAATTTTAAGAAATAAATCTTAACATTTTTGTTGATCTCTAATTATTTTTATTAAGAACTGATTACTTTCTTGTTTTCGTTGAAGGTACAATGTCAGAGTCACTGAAGTTGCAGCCATTTGATGGCAATGACGACTTCGTGATATAGAGGCTGAGGATTCAAGGCATTACAAATGGAGAAAACGTGGAAGACAATTTTAGAGGATTGGGAAGCACCAACCTCTGATTCAATGAAGAAGGAGATGAAGGCGATGACGTAGAACAAGATCATGTTAAAGTTAACCGACGACGTAGCTCGTCAGGTTATGAGGTTCACCATCCCAAAGGAACTCTGGACAGTTTAGATGAAACTTTTCTTTTAAGTCCTTACCTAATCAAATTTCTTTATTATGTAAATTAACATTTCATGCTCTTTGTAAGAAAATCTCAACGCATTCTTGAAACTCACTCAAGAACTTATGAGATGTGATGAGCCTATCAAGGAGACTCATCAAGCAGTGATCATATTAAACTCTTTACCCTAAGAATTCAATGTGCTCAAACATGGCATTGCCTATGCTACATAATATTTAAGAAGATAATAGGCCGGTGACATGCAATTTAGGGTAGTATTATGGGAAATACCTGTCCTAGTCACGCATCAAACACATTTATAAACCTACGGGACCTAGAGTTGAACCCAAGAGAATAGATGATAGTTCACTAGTTAAGAATTACTTAAACTTGCCTAACATAACAGGATTGGGGGGATTGACAAAATAAAATTTGATAGGTTTTAATAACAAGTAAAGAAAAGTGATCAAGGACATCTACTTCGCCCCTAGGACATAGGAGAGTTAACACACTCAATTTTCTAGCACAAATCACAAATAGTTTGAATTCTTATGGCTACGCATCATCCTTCCAAGTTCAACTTTCGTTCCATCCTTGGAGATAGGATGACGTGCTAATGGTTTCAATTCTCAAGCTTTCACTCTATTAAATCACGTGGAATTCAAGTGCACAACCTCAAGCTTCGGTATGTTGGAAGGCACTCAAACTCAACACTAAACATAGCCTATCACGAAGAGGAATAGTCACTCTAGTGCACAATTAACTCTCAAAGCAACATTGATATAGTTACTAACATCCTAGGGTTCAATCATCATCAAATCATAGGAAATTAATTCATTTTGACACAATTAGGCATTTTGTCAAGCACTTATAAGTAATTCAAATCATAGGAAATTAATTCACTATGAACAAGTAACTACAAAAACTAAGATTCAACTAATAAGTAATTCAAATGCTTAGATATAGTATAAAAACATCATCCAAATCCTAGGGAATCAATATGATCCCCAATCAAATGTAAAAAAAACATAATAGTACATGATAATAAAAGTAAAGGTAGAAATGCTTAGGAGATTGTTGATCTTCAAGCCTTCATCTTCACTTCATCTCTACTCACTATTACAGATTACCCATTTAACAACGCTTTTTTACCCTTTAACAGCGCTTCAATATCAACTACTATTGTATGTCAGTAAGATATATAACGGCGCTTAAATTTAATAAGCGTTGTTGTTTGTTCACAGTTTTAACAGCGCTTAAAATAGGAAAAGCGCTATCTAATATCACTAATTTCAACAACGCTTATTTGAATAAACGCTATCATAAATCTTATATATTCCAGCGCTTAAATTAAAAGCACTGTTATTTATGTTTTTTTAGAACCTGAAGATACAAACGCTGTTAAAATTATGAACTTACAACAACACTTAAAATAGAAAAACAGCGTTTTTAATGATGATACATACTGGCATCAACGAAGTGATGCAATTGGTGTTGTTGGACTCCTTCCTGAACAAAAGATGACGGCTGCTATTCGAATTTTGACGTATGGTTCTTGTGCGGATCAGTGTGCCGAAATCACACGAATGAGAGAGTCAACAACCCTCAAGTGTATGGAGAAATGATGTATACAAGTAGTTGAACATGGATTGTTATCTATGATCTCCAAATGAAGCAGACCTAAATCGGCTATTAAGAAGGGCAGAACAACTTGGATTTGCAGTTATGATTGGAAGTATAGATTGTATGCATTGGAAATGGAAGAATTGTCCTATTGCATGGCAAGGGGCTTATTCAGGATGCAAGGATCATCCAACAAATATTTTAGAGGCTGTAGCATCATGACACAAGGATTTGGCATAGTTTCATTGGTGTACCAGGTGCGCAAAATTATGTTAATGTCTTGTACCAGTCGGATATATTTGATTCTTATCTCGAAGGATTTACACCTCAAGTGACATACAAAGTAAATAGGAGCACGTATGGCTGATGAAATCTATCCAAGATACTCTTCATTTGTTAAAACAATTCGTAATCTCCAAAATGAAAGTGAACAACTATTTACAAGGAACTAGGAATTATATCTTAAGGATGTTGAGAGGTGCTTTGGGATATTACAATTTTGGTGGGCTATAATACGTCAAAAAGGTACACGTAACAAAAAGAGTGTTTTTTGAAAACAATTATGTTGGCTTGCATCATAATGCATAACATGATTGTTGAGGAGGAATTCATTGAAGATGAATTTGTTGAAGTTTACGAAAAAGATCCACATAATCCACATAATGCATTTACTGTGTACGATGGTCCAACTGATCAAAACGGCAACCAGCTCAACAATCTCAAGCTTTTGGAGAACGTCTGACAAATCTTCAATTGGTTTATCTCCACACAACTTCAAAATGATTTAATTAAGCATATCTGGTTTATAGAGACCAGAGAACAACAATAATAAATTCAAATTTCGAATTGTGTGTTGTATAGGAATTTCAGGTTGTGTGATGTATTTTAATTTCGTATTTCAATTTCAAGTTGTGTGTATCGTATTTTAATTTTGAATTATGTAACGTATTGGAATTTCGAGTTATACTTTAAATTTCAATAAAGTTTATTTAAACTATTTACATTCTAAAATAGCATAATTTAAATTGGATTCTGAATGAGTTAAATTATATTACAATTTTTTAATTTTAATATTAACTATTTTTTAGATATTTTTATTTAAGCTTTTGGAATTTCGGAATTTATTTTAATTTTTTGTATTTTTATTCCCATTTTTATGAGCCGTTGTATTACATCTCATCCAAAGGGTTAGATTATCTACTGCTAGGGTTTTTACACGTGAGATACACGCGCCCCTCATTCACGAACGAGCACCAGCCGACCTCGCCATCTCACCTGGAACGTCTCGGCTGCACAAAAAAGGAATTGAGGACGTCCTCAATTTAGACGAGATTGCCCTAATGTGCTGCTATCTTTAATTTCACTCTTTTGGATAGGTATGGATTGTAGCTGCAGTAATTTGAGTTTGGGATTTTTGAAAAGAAAGCATGGAGTGTCTCCTGTGTTCGAGAAGAAAGGGATGACACTTAGAACACTGCAAGGTCTCGGCTCCCTCGATTCGTTGAAGGTGATGTTTCGCTGTAATCCGTTTCATTAGTTTTCCTGGGAGTAATCAGCTAGTCATTGTGTTTTTGCTGGTATAGTTCTTTGGATGCTGTCTTCGATCGTAAGCTACACAATTTCATGTTATACTTAGTTTTTTTGTAGTTTAGACTTAGGTTAACCCAAACAGTACAGTTCTGGTACAAATATATGTAAAGCATATATTTGATATATTGTGCATCACTTATGTATCTTTCTGATGGAATAGTTTATTGCTTCCTTTGCAATCGTGCAGTTTGATGACATGATATTCAAAATCGCAGCAATGTCGGCATGTACGTCTAAGAATTCTACTTCCCAAAGGGTGGTCATCAAGAATGAGGTTCCCCAGAATGCTGATTTCCCTAAATACTACTCTAAAAAGGAAAAGAAGCCGTTTCCTGTTCCGGTGAATGAGCTGAGGCGCAGAGCAAGAGAAAGGATGAAAAACAGGAAAGGCCTTCCAAGAATGCCAGCTCCACCTCCGAAGTTTGGTTTGGTGGTTAAGAGCCTTATACCCTTGGCATATGAGGTTCTAAATGCTAGAACCACACTAATTAACAATGTTAGAAAACTCCTTAAAGTTGTCACTGTACATGGCTGCAAGTGAGTTTCCTTTTCCTCTATTCCTACATGTACATCATATTTGCTGATTATGTATTTATCACCTGAAAACTGTCGCTAAATTGTGATCAAACCTATTCTTCCATTCGGACATGGCTGTGGGCTTTTATTTGGGGATTATTTAGGGCCCTATATGCAGATGATGTTTCTGATATATTTATTTGAATGCAGGACATGCGATGACGTTCATGTAGGCCCTGAAGGACATTCTTTTCGGTCATGCCAAGGTCCCCAAGCCTCTGCAAGAAGAGGTCTCCATGACTGGTCAAGTGCATACCTTGAAGACATTATAGTTCCAGTTGAAGCTTACCATCTTTTCGACCGACTTGGACCACGCATGCCTCATTCTGAGAGATTCTCAACTCCTCGCATTCCAGCACTTGTCGAACTCTGCATCCAAGCAGGTGTTGACATACCCGAATTCCCCACCAAGCGGAGAAGAAAGCGAATCATCCGCATCAATAAAAGTGAATTTGTGGATGCAGATGAAACTGATCTACCTGATCCGGAGCCTTTTGATGCACCCGCAATATTGCAGAGCTACCATATTCAGAGATTGTAGCCCCATCCACAGCAGAAGAAAAAGTGATGATTGCTGAAGAAACTCTACAAGCATGGGAAACTATGAGAAATGGGGCAAAGAGATTGATGAAGATGTACCCTGTCAGAGTCTGTGGATACTGCCCTGAGATCCACATTGGCGGCTCTGGTCACAAAGCACAAAACTGTGGAGCATTCAAGCATCAACAGAGAAATGGACAGCATGGCTGGCAGACTGCTGTTCTTGATAACTTAATTCCTCCCAAATATGTTTGGCACGTCCCTGATGTCAATCAACCCTTGTTGCATGCAGACCTGAGAAACTTTTACGGCAAGGCTCCTGTTGTTGTGGAACTTTGTATACAAGCAGGAGCAGCAGTACCTGAGCAGTACAAAGCCACCATGAGGCTGGATGTAGGTGTGCCGTCAAGCATCAGTGAAGCAGAAATGGTGGTGTAAGACTTCAGTTGATCTGCTAGGTCACCTGCATATCCAAACCCTATTGTAACATCATCCATAATTTAAGTATACACATCCTCAGTCCTCGTGGAAAGAATCTCACGGTGCTGTGTTTAAAGGATTTGCTACACATAATTCCTAGGACGAGCTTTGATCTGCTCTTCACTGTAAAGTGTCAAAAATGGGCGGTGGCCTAGTAGGAATACTATATTTTGTTTTCCTAGATGCTGACATTACTTGAAGGTATAATTTATTCATAAAAGTTGAAACATCAAATGTTTTGCCAGACATTTTTCAAACTACAAACCACAACGAAAAGATGAGTCAGATTTATGACGAAGAGTTCTTGAGCGCCCATTCGGCTAGAGTTGAGATGTCAAAGCCAGTTGCGGCCTTTTCCTTGTCGTTCCACACCGGTCCAGCCATGTCTATATGCATCCAGTGAGCTCAGAAGCTGAGAGAACTTCCTGAGCAAGATCATCGCTAGGAGTGAACACACCTACATAATGAGAGTGACACACTTTAATGTTAGAAAAATTGTACGTTGCGGGATAAATCCAGATGAAGAAATCTGGGTTGCAGATAAGCTGCTGAGCTCTGGATCAAGTGAAGCAAGGTGATGCTGAGCTGGCTGCTGACGTGGCGAGCGCTGTTGACGTGAGCCAATGGGGATTGGTTTAAATGACGTGGCGGATCACGTGTGGATTAATCTGGAGCGTTGGATTGGCGAGATCTGATGGTCAGGATTTAAATGAGAACGTGTGGCTGAGATCAGAAGGAGCGTGATCGGACGGCTGCATATAAAAGGCACGAGGCGCGTGCACTGTTTATCATCCTCAACAAAATCTGGAAATCTCAATTAGGGTTCTTGGAGCGTTCTTCTTGACACGAAGCGATTCTGGGCGAATTGAGGTGAATTGATTGAGGGCTGCTGTTCGGAGAAACGTGCTGGAGGCTCGGTGTGCGGTATTGCGTCGATTGGTCTAGATTGACGTAGCTAGAGCTTGTTCGTTATCTGCTAGTTTCGGTAATTGCTGTAATCCAATCTGTGAACATTGTTCTTCATCTTTCAACTAGTGAATCGAACTCCAGAGACGGAGTTCACCGTGGAGTAAAGGCCAGTGTAACAGCTGGTCATATAACCACGTAAAAATCTAAGTGTTCTTAGCTTAGGTTTTCTGATTTCTGAGTTGGAGAATTGTGTTAATTGAATCTAATCAAGGTCTGATTGTGAACAAAGTTACAACAGTGGTATCAAAGCCGGTTACGGAGTTTCTGTGTTGTTCTTGATTGATTCTTTAACTGTAAATTGATATCTGATCAATTTCTTGTTGTTGCCTTGTTTGGTTGGTTGATCAACAATGACTGCAAGGATTGATATTGAGAAGTTTGATGGGAAGGCTGATTTTGGAATCTGGAAGCTAAAGATTCAAGCATTGCTATCTCACCACAAGGTGTTGATTGCAATTGACAAACCAGTGGCTAGCTGGACTGATGATCAAAAGAAGATCAAGGAGGAGATAGATCGTGAGGCAATGAATCTTCTCATCCTGAACCTGACTGATCCTGTGATCAGAAAGATAAGTCTCTGCAAAACTCCTCTTGCTATGTGGTCTAAGTTAGAGTCATTATATGCTAATGCTAATGTTGTGGCTCCTAACCTAGCTTACCTTAAGGCTCAAATCTTTGCATATAAGATGGATGCTGCTAAGAGTATAGATGATAATCTTGATGAGTTCTTGAAGTTGAATTTGATGCTTGTTGGAACTGAGCATGAGTTAGATGAGACTAGTCAGGTTATGATATTGATGAATGCCATACCAGATAGTTATCAACCTGTGAAAAATGCTTTTCAATACACTGGTACTGTGCCTAAGATGGATATGTTCTGTAATGCTCTTAAAACTAGGGAACTAGAGCTGAAGAGAGAAAAATCTAAAACTGGTTCTAGTCTGTTTGTTAAGGGTAAAGGTTAGCAGTCTCAGTCTGGTAAAAAGAATGGGAATAAACAGGGTAAAGATAAACCTGACCAAAAGAATAAAAACAATGATAAGGGTTAGGTGGAGTCTAGGAAGTGTTTCTATTGTGGGAAGGTTGGTCACATTAAGAAAAACTGTTATACTTGGCAGAACAAGAAAAAGAATTCTCAAACCACAGTGAATAATCTTGCTGCTGCTGTAGAAAACACTGCCAATGAACCAGAAGTCTTGAATGTCACAGATAATCCCACCTGTGAACAATGGGTGCTTGATTCAGGGTGCTCATTCCATATGAGCCCCAACAAGCACTGGTTCAAAGACTTCACTAGTGTTAATAATGAAAGAGTTTATATGGGCAATAATAATGTGTGTACTGTAACTGGTATAGGATCTGTTGATCTGTAATTGTCTAATGGAAAGTTACTTACACTGACTAAGGTTAGATGCATTCCTGATTTAAAAAGGAATTTGATTTCTTTGGGTGCATTGGATGATCTTGGCTGCTCATATAATGTTCATAATGGATTAATGAAAGTTTCAGGGGTGATAAACTTGTGCTTACTGCTACTAAGAGATCTGGTTTGTATTTTCTGGATGGTGCTTGAAATCTTGTCTGATACTGATGATGTTGGTTGATTGTGTCTGTTTCCCCTGCCACTAAATGGCACTTAAGGCTAGGTCATGTTAGCCAGAAAGGTTTAGATATCTGGTCAAGAATGGAATGTTTGGTAAGGAAAAATTGAAAGTCTAGATTTCTGTGAAGTATGCACCCTGGCCAAACAGCATAGGTTGAGGTTTAAAGTAGGTACACATAGTACAAAATCATTATGGAATATATACATGCTGACCTATGGGGACCTGAGAGTCAAGAAACCTTTGGGGGAAATAGTACTTCCTGAGTTTAGTAGATGACTATTCTAGGAGGTCTGGACCTATCTGTTGAAAGCTAAGGATGAAGCCTTGTTAAGTTTAAAGAATGGTTGGTTTTAGAACAAAATCAAACTGATAGAAAGGTTAAGGTGCTTAGAACAGATAATGGTTTGGAATTTTGTAACCATGAGTTTGATGCTTATTGCAAAGGTCTAGGAATATTAAGACACAAAACTGTCAGGCACACACCTCAACAGAATGGTGTTGCAGAAAGAATGAATAGGACTCTGTTAGATAAGGTGAGAGGCTTGATGTTCACTTCTGGTGTGCCTAAATCTTTCTGGGGTGAAGCACTGTATACTGCCCAATATCTAGTAAACCTCAGTCCAAATAGAACCTTGGAATTTAAGTGTCCTATGGAGGTTTGGTTAGGAAGAAAACCAGATATATCTCATCTTAGAATATTTGGATGTGCTGCCTATGCTCACACTAAGGATGGTAAGTTAGATCCTAGGGCTGTGAAATGTGTTTCTTAGGATATCAACAGAGTTTTGGTACTAAGGGCTATAGATTATGGGACAGGACTGCTAGAGGAGTTAGAGTGATTGTCAGCAGGGATGTTGTCTTTGATGAAACTAGTTTCCCTTGTAAGAAAGAACTTGTTGATGATGATTCTAACCAGTCTGTTCCAGCAGGGTCAGTTGAACTTGCTCCTCTACTTCAGCACACTGAACCTGCAGTGGATTTCAGGATCAAGGAGAGCCTCAGCCTGATCAGCAAGCTGATGCACCTATTGAACAAGGAGCTGATGCAGCTGAGCAGGTGGAGGCTGACCAGGTGGAGGCTGAACAAGTGGAGGAGCACTTTCCTGATAATGCTGGTGGTTTGGAGAATTATCAACTGGCTAGGGATAGGACTAGAAGAGAGAACAGAAGTGTTCCACTCAGGTATAGTGACTCATCCTATGCTGAGTTATTCTTTACTGCTTTAGTAGCTGCTCAAGAAATTACTAGGTTGAACCTGATACTATACTGAAGCTGTTAGATCAAAAGATAGTGATCTGTGGTATAAGGCTATGTTAGAAGAGATGAACTCTCTTAGGGTAAATGGTACCTGGGTTTTGGTTAAGAAACCTGAGAAACATAAACTGGTGGAGTGTAGGTGGTTGTATAAAATTAAAGAAGGGCTGAGCAGTGCTGATCCACCTAGATATAAGGCAAGACTAGTTGCTAAGGGTTACACACAAAGGGAGGGGATAGATTACAATGAAATATTTTCTCCAGTAGTTAATATAAAACTATCAGGGTATTGCTTGCTATGGTTGCTTGTATGGATTTAGAGCTTGAACAACTTGATGTTACTACTGCTTTCTTGCATGGTGATTTAGAGGAACAAATTTATATGAGTCAACCAGAAGGGTTTGTTGATAAGAAATATCCTGATCATGTGTGCTTGTTGAAAAAATCCTTGTATGGACTGAAACAAAGCCCTAGGCAATGGTATAAGAAATTTGATTCTTATGTGATCAGTCTTGGTTTTATTAGGAGTGAATATGATACTTGTTTCTACTTTGCTGATGTTGAGTCTGAACCTGTGTATATTCTGCTGTATGTGGATGACATGCTGCTTATTTGCAAGTCTATTGCTAGGATTGATAAGCTGAAACTGGATTTAGGGAAAGTTTTTGACATGAAGGATTTGGGGTCTGCTAGGAAAATACTGGGAATGTATATAGAGAGGGATAGGAAACATTGTTTTCTGAAATTGCACCAAAAGCCATATTTACAAAAAATAGTTCAGAAATTTGGGAATTTGTTGTGCAGGGCCTCTTCTATACCATTAGCACCTCATTTTCAACTGAGTAAATCTCAGTGTCCTAAAACCAGAGCTGAGAAAGCTAAGATGGAATTAATACCTTATGCAAATGCTATAGGATCTGTCATGTATGCTATGATTTGTACTAGGCCAGATTTGTCATTTGCTATTTCTGTATTGAGTAGGTATATGTCAAACCCTGGTGTGAATCATTGGGAAGCTCTGAAATGTGTGATAGCTTATAGGGTTTTTTAGCGAAAATCACCCGCCCAATAGGGCAATTTGAGACAAACCACCCCTCCAACTTTTTTTTTAAAATAACCACCCCTTAATTACAAGTCTACTCAATCGTGACACCCCTTGCACTGTTCCGGCGTTGACTCCCGTTAAACTCGCCGTTGACTCATCTGACTTTTAATTAAATGTCAAATAAATTTTAATTTAATTAATTAATTACTAATTTAGTTAATAAATATTTAACTAATTAAAAATTATTTTAAAACATTAAAAATATGACCGATTGAACATTAAAATGTCACCATATATATAAAATGAAATATAGTATAAAATATAACGTTAATCTGATTTTAAAATTAATTTAATGGTAAAATTTGATAGTAAAATTAATTATCATTTTTCCACCATTACGTTAAGGTTATGGTTGCGATATGGTTAGGTTATGGTCCGAAATTATGAAAATTATAATTATTATAAATAAATAAAACTACAAATTATATTATTAAATTAAAAAATATATTAAAAAATTAAATAATCTAAGCTAAAAATATTACAGTAATATAAATAAAAAAAACTAACATCAATCAAATTTAAATTAATTCATAAGTTTAAATTTAAATTATAAAAAAGGACCCAAAAATTATAAGAGTAATCATAATTATATGTGAATAAAAAGATAAATTATAATGTTACTAAAAATATTACTATATAAAAATTAACTAAACTAAACAAAAAATGTTTATATAAAATATAAATAATTTTTAATAAGTTAAATATTTATTAATTAAATTAGTAATTAATTAATTAAATTAATATTCATTAGACATTTAATTAAAATTCCGACTAGTCAACGACCTGTTTAACGGGAGTCAACGCCGGAACAGTGCAAGGGGTGTCACGATTGAGTAGACTTGTAATTAAGGGGTGGTTATTTTAAAAAAAAGTTGGAGGGGTGGTTTGTCTTAAATTGCCCTATTGGGCGGGTGGTTTTCGCTAAAAAACCCTAGCTTATATTAAGGGTTCTTTGGATATTGGCTTGAGTTATACTAACAGAACTGACATTGGAAATCTAGTGGGTTACTCTGATGCAGATTTTGCAGGGGATAGGGACTCAAGAAAGTCCACAACTGCATTTTATTTCACCCTGGGAGGTAATGTGATTACTTGGAAGTCTCAGTTACAACCTATAGTTGCTTTATCTACTACTGAAAGTGAGTATATTGCATTGTGTGATACTTTCAAAGAAGCTATCTGGTTGAATGGTTTGTTGGCTGAGTCTGGATTGTGCAAATGTCATGTTCAAATATTCTCTGATAGTCAATCTGCTATACATTTGAGTAAAAATCCTGTGTTTCATGATAGGACTAAACATATAGCAGTGAAGTTTCATTTTATTAGAAATGTTATAGCTGCTGGTATTGTTCAGTTGAATAAGATTGACACTGAAGAAAATCCTGCTGATATGGGAACTAAAATCATTTCTAACACAAAGTTCAAGCATTGCTTGAGACTGTTGTTTCTGGAGTAGTTTGTTGCAGGTACAGAATGATGATGTGTACTGGAGTTTGATTCACTATAAGATGAATGAATGCAAGTTATGGAAATTCTACTCAACTTCTGGGATGGTCTTCAAGTCTGAATGGAAGAAGGGAATGTTCAGTCTTGTTGGTGTGTCAACTGATGCGTAGTTTGAAGTGGAGTGTATGAGTTTCTGCGTCTGGATTTAGGTGGAGATTTGTGGGATAAATCCAGATGAAGAAATCTGGGTTGCAGATAAGCTGCTGAGCTCTGGATCAAGTGAAGCAAGGTGATGCTGAGCTGGCTTCTGACGTGGCGAGCGCTGTTGACGTGAGCCAATGGGGATTGATTTAAATGACGTGGCGGATCACGTGTGGATTAATCTGGAGCGTTGGATTGGCGAGATCTGATGGTCAGGATTTAAATGAGAACGTGTGGCTGAGATCAGAAGGAGCGTGATCGGACGGCTGCATATAAAAGGCACGAGGCGCGTGCACTGTTTATCATCCTCAACAAAATCTGGAAATCTCAATTAGGGTTCTTGGAGCGTTCTTCTTGACACGAAGCGATTCTGGGCGAATTGAGGTGAATTGATTGAGGGCTGCTGTTCGGAGAAACGTGCTGGAGGCTCGGTGTGCGGTATTGCGTCGATTGGTCTAGATTGACGTAGCTAGAGCTTTGTTCGTTATCTGCTAGTTTCGGTAATTGCTGTAATCCAATCTGTGAACATTGTTCTTCATCTTTCAACTAGTGAATCGAACTCCAGAGACGGAGTTCACCGTGGAGTAAAGGCCAGTGTGGTCATATAACCACGTAAAAATTCTAAGTGTTCTTAGCTTAGGTTTTCTAATTTCTGAGTTGGAGAATTGTGTTAATTGAATCTAATCAAGGTCTGACTGTGAACAAAGTTACAACATACGTCTTTTTCCAACTCTCATTCAATAAAAGTGACAACAATTTGCAACAAATGTACCTGCTATTGGAGGTCACAAGGCCACAACACAAGCACCGGTCAATGTAGCCAAATCAACAATCTGCAGCGACAAGTGGAATATGATTTTTTTCACAAACATACTAAAGCACCACATTCAAAATGGAGTAAGAAAGTTGGGGCCAGGAACGTCAAAACGACGGTGACTGGAGATAGAATAATAACATAAAAGACACTCTGCTACCAATTGTATTCCTTATCCACCCCTTGGTTACAGGCATATATACTTTAATATTAGCCGATGGCATACAATGTTTTGCCTTTGGCTGACATAAGATGCAAGGTGAGCGAGTAAATGACCTCAATTGTCTTCCCATTTGAAGCAGTTACAATGTCTCCAGGCCTCATTCCAATCATGTTTATGAAATGAAACTCAAACATGTTGCTAGCGGTGTTGTTTGTTCACACTTTTAACAGCGCTTAAAATAGTAAAAACGTTGTTTAATATCACTAGTTTCAACTGTGCTTATGTCATTAATCTTATATATTTCAGCGCTTAAATTAAAAGGACTGTTATTTTTTTTACAGCACTGAAAATACAAAACACTGTTAAAATTATAAACTTACAACATCGCTTAAAATAGAAAAACGTTGTAGTAAAGTGTACAATTTTTACAGAGTTCTTAAATTTAAGCGCTTTAAAAACTTTATTATTTTAAAACAAAAATTGAACGAAAATATCAATACTACAACGTTTAATATAAAAGCACTGTTAAAATTACAAACGTACAATGGCGCTTAAACCAAAAAAGTGTTGTCGTAAATTGTACACTTTTTACGGCCTTTTTAAATTTAAGCGCTGTAAAATATTTATTATTTTTAAGAATTTAAAATAAAAAATTGACAAATATTTTGATTTTTCAGCGTTTAAAATAAAAGCGCTTTTAAATATTATTGTTAGTTTTACAGCTAGTTTAAAAAGCGTTGTAAATATTTATTATAACATTTTGTGGCGTTAAAAAACCGCCGTTTGGAAATTTAGAAGCTTCAACAGCATTTAAAGAATTAAACGCTGTAAAATAATTTTTATAACCGCTTTAAAGGCAATCAGTTTTGATTTGAAACCCTTTTTTATTTGATATTTAAATCATATTTTAACAATCAAATAAGATATCGATTTTCGCATTCGATTTGTTTACAAATAGTATGAAACAAAATAATATGTTTCAGAACCCTCGTCTTCGTGTTGAATTTGTCTCATTTCCCTCGTCTTTAATTTGTCTCATTGCCGTCGTCACATGTCATACAATTTGACAATCTACGAAAAATATGAAACAAAAAACAGAGTTAATATCAAACGAAAAAAGGAGTAAAACACAAAGAGCTTAACGGAAATATGATTCATAGAGGTTGAGAGTTATCCTTACTTGGAACCGAGCAAAAGTTTAAAAATTTTTGAACACAAAAATTTCAAAGTGAAGTTTGTTGAATACTTGAATATATATAGATAGATTGTAGTGGGAAGTTTGTAGCGGGGAACTGAAATATTTCAAAATTTTAAATTCGAATGTAGACTGTTAGATTGAATTAATCAACGATTGTGATTATAATCTGCTTGAACCGAATCAACCAATTAGGTCATTAAAATATACAACAACGCTTATTAATATAAAAGCGCTTTAAAAGAGTTAAATTTTATTTCATAAAACAATTCGAATTTTTTAGATCTTTTTACAGCGCTTATTAGTAAATAATCGCTCTAATATATTGTATATAACAACGCTTATTTACTAACAGGCGCTATTATAAATGTTTGTGATTTGTTTTGTTTTTATTTCAGAATTTGATGATTATCAATTTTTATTTTATTTGAAAGTTTGATTTATGAAGCTGATTACTCATTTACTTTGAAATTTTTATTTACTTACATTTTTGTTGTGTATTAATTAATGAAAGTATAGTTGATCAAAATGTGACATTGTTCAACCTACAGCTAAGTAGAGAACCACAATACAAATTTTTAAATGGCAATGATTTCAATGCTGATATGTTCTCATGCTATTTTAAAAAATAGAATGTTACAAATTGAGTGTTTAAATGCTTCACTAAACTTCAAATTTGAAAATATTACTTGATTTTTTTAACTTGAAAATACTGAAAATAGGTATTTAACAACACTTTTTAACATAATAAGGGCCGTAATATATACATTTATTCGGTTTTAAAATATTTTATTATTATTTTACAGCGTTTATTTTATATTAAATGCTGTAAAAATAAGATTTTTTATTATTAATATTAATTAATTTTACAACGTTTATATTTTAAATGTTGTTATAGATAGGGTTAGGGTATAGGGTTCAGTGTTTACAATTCTAATTTCGACATCGCTTTTATTTAATTAAATTGTAATACATCATTTTTTTCAAAATTAGATTATTTAATCATTAACAGCATTAATTATACAAATAAACGCTGTAATAGGTTTACCTTATAAATTTAAAGCTTTTTGTTTAATTTTGTTTCAATCCGTAAAAAAATTTAGTAATAAAATTCTGCGGTACACATTATTTTATGAATAACCCAAAATACAATTTCCAATAAACAAAAGTTCCATAAAAATATAATAATTATTTTGAATCTTCAAAGTATATTATCTTCCAATACCTGCATGAATAATTTAAAACATAAGATTAATGTGTACAATAGAGCAATTTAAACAATTAAAGATTAAAATATAAGTATTTTCAACACATTACCTGCTTAATTCTAATCCAAATCATAAAAAAGCTTGATGACGCGTGTTATCACTAGGACTGCAACAGCTATTTGCAGCGACCCAAAGCTACGTAGTTTTGGTAAATGGTTCATTCAAAACTACTTAGGGTTATAGTAAATAACATCAAAGTGACGCCGTTTTGGCCCTCGCAGCAAATAGCTGTGCTGCACCGGATCCGGATCCGTTATCACTATAACCCTGTCTGAAAATTACCAAGCAAATCTATATATGATTTATGATGACGAGCTAACAATTGTAAACACTTCTGAATACAAGGCTCAAATTGTTGGGGAAGATGACACTTTCCATCCATAAAATTTACTAAAACACTGCAATCTGTTTCAAAGATAAAACTGTTCAGATTCAATTCATCAGCCAATTCCAAAGCTAGCAGCAATGCAATACACTCCGTTGACAAGCTACTAGGTGTTTAATTGACAAAAGCAGCTCTAATTCCCAACACAACCCCTTTATCGTCTCTGACCATTACACCACAACCACCATTATCCGAAAAGATAATAAAAGCTCCATCACAGATAATAAAAGGACAACCGACACGATTATTAAGGTAGAAAAAGATATAATTAACTGTTTATAGATAGAATAGAGATCAGATGAAAAGTAATTTTTTAGTTGTAAAATACAAACAGATCATGACCATTAAATTTTTAGATCTGACGACTATTAATTTGGGTCAATTTGTAAATATTGAAAGATTTAAATATTGAATTTAATAATTATAATCAATTCAAGGATAAATTAGTCATAAATCGTTCACATTCAACCTCATCTATTTAGGTAAAATTAGAAGTAGATATCAGCTTCCTAAAATCAAGATTTAGGTAAGATTTGATTCCGATTCAAATTCAACCTCGATTTCACAAATCAACAACCTTAAATCATCCGTTTCACTCCCAGCCGCGGTTCCAAAACCCTACTCTTCGTTTGGAATACTCATGTCGGTAATGTTGTATTCGTATAATGATTAGTTACATGCGGTGTCAATTTATCATGTTTTTTATATTTGCAGAACACAATACCACCGCGAGAATGTGCCCAGAAGATATGAGAATTGAAGTGAACATATATTTTGGTTAATATTTTGATATGTTAGATTGACGTTCTGGGTAGCTATAATGTAAATATTAGATATTCGAATCATGTATTTTGGTTCACAATTTGCATACATATGGTCCACGATTTGCATTCATATGATTCATAATTTGAGTTATATGATTCATAATTTAAGTCATATGATTCATGAATCATATACTACCATAACGTGAATCTTATATTATTTCGTTATATACGAAAATTATATGATTATTGACTTATCATGATTCTTGAATCATATGTGGCTAACCTATGCAAAAATCATGATTCATAATTTGACTTATCATGATTCTTGAATCATACACGGTTAAGTCATGAACCTTACTATAATCAAACATAGTGATCGATATATAAAACATGGTGAATATTGTCCATAAATAAAATAGTCCATATAATTAAATTAATAAGAACTTTGTGACACGTTATATTCATTATGATCCATAAAAAGAGTATATATGATTCATGAATCTATTTATACATATTTTGAATCACTAATTGAATACTTGAAATTAATAGAAACATAAAAACTGATAATGATGTCTTCGTGTAACATTATGTTTTAAAAAAACCATACTCGCGTTACAAATTTTTTATAAAAATATCATAACGAATATATTAGTAATACTAAACAAATCATAATATGAATACGAAATACTGAAATAAATTTATCAGAACATCAATGTAAACAAAAATAAGCATTCAAATTAAAAAAACATCTATGATTCATGATTTGCTATAATATGACTCATGAATCAAAGGTATACAATTTATGCATTATACAAACGAATATATCAGTAATAAAAAAACAAACCCTAATGAAATACGAAATACTGAATCTATGAAATACGAAATACATTGAAAGAGTCGAGAGTTGCTATCGAATTATAAAACCATTATTTTGGAATTCGGTGAAGAAAAACAAACTAACTTATTTGAAAAACCTGTGAAACAAATTTGAATTATTGAATTTAAGTTACCTTAAAAAAATGATTGAATTTAATTGATATTTTTGAAAATATATTCTAATATATGTTTCCATTATTGCCCTTTTGTGATTTAATATTAATTAATAAGATTATATTGTAACCGTCGGATGTAATTAAATGAATGATCTAGATTTGTTTGCACTTTACAACCAAACTATCACTTTTCATTTGACCAATTCTCTTATAGGTATGAGTATATTAGTAAAAGGTAGAATATGCGACTAAGAATGAAGGAAATTGGACAAACTTAAGGAGACGTCCAAAATAAAAAGTGGACAAACATTTAGGAACGGACCAAGTATATGATGAGGGCATATCTGGTGAGTCTTGTACTGTTTGGTGAGTCTGTGAGTCCATATCTGGACCTCACATCTGATGAATACAAAGCTCTATATTGTGACACGTGTCTGGTTGATTTTAATTTAGTTTAGTTAGTATTGAATGGGGGGTTTGTGTTGAGGGGTATTTGTGTCTTTTGAACTGACGCGCCTTTCTGTCAGTTCGTAAGACACATCGGAGAGAGAGTTTTGGTGAGAGATTTTGGAGATCAACTGAGACAGACGACGGGAAGAGAGTGGGTCGAGCGAGATAGACGAAGGCGACGAGAGTGACTATTAGCGGCTAAACTGAGACAGAGGGCGGCGACGGGAAGAGAGTGTCTTAACTGAGACAGAGGGCGGCGACGAAGGCGCGACTGAGAGTGGGTCGACGAAGAGTGACGACGTGATTCGGAAGACAATCGAAGAGTGACGAAGGCGAGTAAAAGTGACGGTTGAGTGACGAAGGCGACGAAGGCGACCGGTTTGTATTCTGGTTGTGTTGTGAAAATTGTTCTTAAATTTAGGGGTTTGTGTATCTGCATGTGGATCTGCATTGGGTGTTTTGTGTCTTATTGAATGTGGATGTGGATCTGCAGTGGTTGTTTTGTGTTTTGTGTTGAATCTGCATTCTGCATTTGGTGTTTTGTGCTGAATCTGGAAGTGGGTGTTGACTGGTTTTGATATATGAGTTGTGTTTATTTGTTTGGTGGATTATGAATGTGTGTTTATTTTGGTGTCTGCTGGATTTAAGGTTGATTTGTGGACTGAAACTACAAAGTGCAATAATAAAGTGCAAATGTGAGGTGCAAGAGGAGTGTAGTTTCATGAATTTTGATGTTTTCAGGTAAAGCGAAATGAAGAAGGGGGATAGTTCAAGTAGTCAGCATCGGTCAGGGGACCGACGAAGGAAAAGACCAGAAAATGAAATTCCCACTGTTAGAACAAAGAAACAAAAAGGATCGGTAGAGTTGGAAAAGAATGTTGTTGGGATAGAGAAGACAGTACAGCTGAAGACGAGAAGCTCCCCGAAGACTTTGGTTGACGCGTTGGCGAGGCTGACAAAAGAACAGAAAGATGAAGTGGTGGAGATGGGGTTTGGAAAAATATTGGGGTTGAGTATCAACCGTATTCATAATTTGTTGGCGATGCAGCTGCTTGAAGCATTTGATACGGAGAGATGTTGTCTGAAATGGGGCAGCACCGTAATACCGGTTACAGAGAGGATGGTTCGGAAGATATTAGGGCTGCCTAAGGGGAAGAAGGAGATTGTGTTGAGGAAGCATGCTGACCAATATAATTCGACGCTGATACAGTGGAGACGGGTGATGCGCTGTGAAAATAGGAAGTGTAGCCTGGGTGAGGTGGTTTCGGAGTTGAAGGATTCCGCAAACCGGATTGGTGGGCGGTGGTTTAGGACCCACTTTCTCACAGTCTTCTACAACACAATGGTCCGGAGTAGCACAAGCGGTGCAGTCAACATGGAGATAATTCCGTTTTTGAAGGAGAGAAATTTGGAGAAAATGGTAGATTTCAATTGGTGTAAATTGGTGGTGAGAAGCCTGGTAGAGGAGAAAAAGGATTGGGCTGAGAAGCGATCCCCTTTTTTCAAAGGCCCCATATTGTTTCTCATAGTAAGTTATTTAAGTGGTTGCATATTGGTGCTGCTGTTTTTTTTTTTCATTATGGTCCTGAGTTTTGGTGTTGGATTGTGATGTTGCATTCCCTAACGGCTTCCTGTTTTTAATATGACAGTTATTTTATTTGGAATGCGTTGAAATTAAGGGGTTCCATGTGGAGAGGGTGAGGAACCCGCTCGAGGGGTGGAATAACAAGGTGTACAACCAACGCTGCCTATATGAGGAGGCAAATAAGTGTTTTGGGAAGGGTAAGTTACATAAGAAGCACAGAGAATACTTGCTGAAAATGGAGAGGAAGAGGACGAAGATGATGTTCAGTCATATTGACCCGGTAATATGTCTGTTAGATTCAATTTATTATTGTGGTTTTATTGTTATGTTTCTTGATAAATGACTGTGTTAAAAATCAGGATGAGGAGGACGTGGATAGAGATGATTTCGAGGCAGAGGACAATGAATACGGTATTCATTGTGATCCAACTTTATCAGAGGATGGAGGGACTAGTGATTATGATGCTGAAGCTATGTACGTAAACCACGAAGATGACCAGCGTCGAAAACAAGAATGTTCTGCTGACGTGGTTGATGAAGCTAATGAGGTAGGCCTTTTTAATTTATAACTACGAATGACGTAGGCGGGGGTGTTAACAATGTACCATTCAATGTAGGGAATACAAAGACACCGTGTTGCTGATAAACATTTAGCCAGTTTAGATGGTAATCATGATGAGGATAACGCAGACAATGAATTTGTAAGCGTTGAGAATCTCATTAACAGGGTAAAAAATTTATTTTACTGCGTTGAAGTGGATTTGTTATTGGAATATTGCAATGAATTTGGATTTGTTATTTTACTGTGGTTGTAGTGAATAGTATTAGTTTGTTAATATGCGAATTGGCAGGGGTTGCAAATTGTAGTTGCATAATGTAGTTGAAAATTGTAGTTGCAAATTGTAATTGCAATTTAGAGTTGCAACTTGTAGTGATATGTTTGGTTGCTGCATCAGCAGTTGGACTTTGGAGTTGCATTGTTGAGTTTCTTTTTGGAGTTGCGGTTTGAAGTCAGTGGTTGCATTTAGTGGTTCAGTTTTGAAGTTGCATTTATTATTTGCAATTTTTACCTGCATTTGACAATTGTCTGGTAGATACAGCCTTCTGTATTTGCATTTTGAAGTTGTTGAAGTTTAAAATTTTCAGACAATCCAGCGGAATAACATATGTGGATTGGAAAGCTTGGTTGATGAAGATGGGGGCGTGGCAGATAACATTGTGAACAAGAGGCAACGAGAAGGTGTGGATCCATTACAGGTAAGACCCCTAGTTGTTGTTTCTATTCATACATTTGAGGTTGGTAAAAAATCAGCTCAGAATGTTGTTCGATTTGTAGTTGTTGTGTGCAAATCTGAAAGAAGCAGCTGAGAAAGTTGTAGATGCTAATGCGGAGTACATGAGGCTGTATTCAAAAGGCATTGCTGATTTTCCAGATTGCCCAGAATTGGTTGAGATTCACGAGAATTTTGGTATTCAAATTGGTGTTAAAGAGCAATGGGCGGATGTATTTGGTGCATCCGAAGTTGCAGCACAACGAGACGAGTTTGAAGAAGCTGCAGCTGTCAAACAAACAGAGGGTAAATCACATAATGATGAAGAAGAGATCAATGGGGGGAGCGATGATATTGTTGACGTTACTGATGTGGTAGATATTATTGACGGTGAGGATGTCGACGACAGAACAAGCGCTGAAATTGATGGGGTTTCTGAGGTGCAGTTTGTGAGGGTAGAAGGGGAGTTGGGGGACAGCTTCGATATTGAAGCACCAAAATTCAGTTTACAAATAAGTCAGCAGGCCATGCCAAATTGTCCTGACAGATTTGCAGTTGGGGGAGCTAGTGAAGAGTTATCCAATACTGCCATTGTAGTGTACCGGGGGGCTAGTGCAGGAGGTGTGGGTACACTGCCGCTTGGAAAAGATGGGGGAGGCGATGATTGGTTGATTAGCGATGATGTGTTTGCTAATCTATCAACACAAGGAATGATGAGGGAGGTCTCTATTGGGGCGGAGGGCAGTAGTTCAGTTACAAAGGATCAGGGTGGGTCAGGAGAGTGGCTGATTAGCGATGATGTGTTGGCTAACATACCATCACAGGTATTCCGTGGGGTGCATTTTAAGGAAGGGGTGGTAGTAGCTGAACCTTTGAGATCTGTCACCTATGAAAATGCAAAGAAGGCGGACGTTGTGGGGATAGCATCTGGTAGCGTGAGTTTACCAGAGCAGAAGAGGAAAACAAAAAGATCCAGCAAATTGAAATCTCCTTGGAAGTTGAGGAAGTCGACAATCCCAAAGTCGGTGTCTAACAACGCAAGAAGGGTTCACAAATTTGTGATGACATCCGAGTGTTTCAGCCACAGGTAAGAAGTTTATGTTTATAAGAAGTAAAGTTATAAGAATCTGATACGCGTTTTAGTAGTTGCATGTAGTAGTTGCATTTTGGAGTTGCATTTTGGAGTTGCATTTAGTAGTTGCATTTCGGAGTTGCACTTAGTAGTTGCAGTTAGTAGTTGCATTCGTGACTTGTGTTTATAAATTGCAAAGTATATACTTCATTTTATAGTTGCATTTTATAATTATTTGAATGTTTCTATTAGTTGCATTGCTGATGTGTGTATTTGTTTTTGTACAGCACTTTTCTATTCAAGAATGACGACATCAAAGTAAGTGTCGGCGAGTTCCGAAGCATGGAAATAGGGAAGCCTCTGTGTGTCGGCGTTATCAATGCATGGATGCGGTGCCTGAATATTTTAGAAGAGCTGAAAGATGAGTCGTCGCCAGGCCGAATATTTCTCAGCTTGAATGTGTGGGTAGGTATTAAATAAATTTTTAAATTACTTCATCTCCCGTCGACTGATATAAACTAATTTACTACACTATCAATGTGCAGTTGAATGCTAAGTATCTGGAGAATCCGGTTGATCAACTGGATGCAATTAGATATACGATTGAGAAGTTTTTGGGTGAGGACGCCGACGACATTCTGCTTAATTGTAAAATGGTAAGAGGGGATTGGGGTAGTTAACTGTTGTATAAAATGAATAGACCGAAATTACGCTACTGAAAAATAAAACAACTTGTGTTTGTGCAGGTTTTTGTCCCTGTTGGTGTTGCACGAGAAGACAGTGGAATGTTTTATCTGTTGGTGTTTAACATGTTGAATTCAACCATAGAGTTGCTTGACAGCAGTCTTCATGCTAAGGAAAAGGGATTGAGCAAATATGGGAAAGAAATATATGTTCTGGTCAGTTGATGTTTTGAAATTGCATTCAAAGTTGAATTTACAGCTGCATGTTATACATGCATTTTCTATTTGCATTTTGTAGTTGCATTTTATAGTTGCATATGGTAGATGCACCTATTTATTGTGATCTATTTTCAATCTGTTTGAAACAGATAGATGCAGTGGTTGATGTACTGGTGGAGAAGGGCAACACAAAGGCTCATGAGTTTGTGGGGAAGTCAATTGATAGGCTGATTCTGCCGTGGTGCACTCCAAATAACGATAACGAAAGTGGCCTGTTCGTAATGCGTCATTGTGAAATATACATGGGGGATAGAGGCCGTGCGTGGGAAACCGAGATGGATATGCCTGAAAAAAATGTAAGCGAATTTAATTTATTTGGGGTATTTAATTGACACAAAAATATTTCTCATATGTAAATTAACTTATGCAGCTCAAATCTCGGTGTACTATTTTGCGAAAGATGTATCTGCACCAAATTCTGAAGTCTCCATGCAACGAAAGTGGTATCGAAATAGTCAGGCTAGCAAAGGAACATGAGGAGTCTGAATGCTTGTAGTAGGGGCATTGCAAAAACTGTTTATAATATGTTGTATTTTGGGTTGCATTGGCGTTTGGGAAGACCTATAATTCAGAACATGTAACGTAGAACCAAGACTCGTGTTAGCGTTGTTGCACTTTATAGTTGCACTTTCAGTTACTGTTGCACCTTGTAGTTGAATCAAAAAGACAGGTTTTCTTCTTGACATGGGTTATCTGAAGTTGGTAGAGTAGGTAGCTTTATTGTTGCACCTATTGTTGCAACTTGTTTTTGCACTTTCCTTTTGCAACTTGTTGTTGCACTTATTAGTTGCAACTTGTAGTTGCACTTATTTGTTGCAACTTGTACTTGAAAATTTTATGTTATTTTTGTGCTATCTGGTCGCGGAGTAACAATGCAACTATGAATTCTAAACGTAGCTTAACAATTAACACTTGCATATTTACTTTGGTGTCTATTACAAGGCAGCGGACATTCGTCTATCAAAAAAGGTTTAATCAAAAAGGCAGATTTTCTTCATGACAGGGCTTATCTTAAGTTGGCAGAGAAGGCAGATTTTCTTCAACTGTTGGAAACATATACCTAGCTTCGTTTTTTGGATTTGCGTCACAAGTACGAGTGTCATGGCCAGGTTTTTTACATATCTTGCATAATCGCGGAGGCCGCTTCGACTTACATTGGGACTCAGCTTCACCAACTATCCTCTTCCCAGACCCCTTCGTGTAAACATGTTTCGGAGGTAATACCGTAACTTCCTTGGGGTGAGGCGCACCGATTAATTCAGCGATCATTTGACTATTCTGTTTTGGAAGATGCCCAGAACTGGCAGCCTCTAATGTCGAACGCATTTCTTTGACTAAAGACAACATTTGGTCTTTCTTACCCACGTCGTTCCCAACAATTTCGATACAGGCCTTGAACTCCAACCATATATCAGTACACTCTTTGTTGAGCCCTTGAATGCAGCCAGACTTGTCCACCAAATAATTATCGAAATCCTCATTTGCATACACAAAAGCATTTTTCGTCCAGCGGTCAAGAATGTACTTAGCTGATATCTTATTAATGCCAATCGATTTGAAAGACGCAAATACATGCCTACATAACAATCCGACTTTCTCGAAAAATTTGCATGAACATTGAAAAGTCGACTTCTCATCTGTGATATGAACCTGGGAAAAAACCAATTGTTAGACCAAGAAATAGACATATTAAAATACAAGACATATTACCTGAAGGAGTTACTAGAAGACATATTACCTGAAAAGTGATATGCGGATGTCGATTGTCCCTTAAAGTATATATTGCCACCCCTCCGAAACAGAAACTCCACAAACCGATACTGTGTAACAAGATGCTACAATCTCCTCCTGACAAAGTCTGAAAACAGAGTACGTATAAACCTCTGACGCTTGCTTTTCTACCTCTAAAGGAGTTGCTATTTTTGGGAATTTGATTCTACTGTCGTGATCATACTTGGACTGTCTATTTCGTTGGCTGTCCATTGCGGAATCAAATCCAGTCATCACAGCAAGCAATGTCATCCCATGTTTCAAGAAGCCATTAAAGAAACTATTTGAACTTTCCGACCTGGATGTGGTCCTTAAAAGACCACCCAATGGAATGTCCTTGAAGTAACAGGGAATCCATGAACTTCTACTATTATATTTGTCTTTCAACCATGCATGATTGGTCATCTCATACTCCAACATCAACGCCTTCCATTTGTCTTCAAACTCAACGGGGTCAACATAATACTCGTATATAAGGTTCTTCAAACATTTACCGAAGCTAATTTGCCTTTCAGTGACAAAACCAACCTATAAAAAAATATATATATTAAAATGCATTCCAAAAATAATGCATAACAAAAATGCAACATACAGATGCATATTATATATGCACATAAAGAATGCACATCAGATATGCAACATGAAGATGCACATCAGATATGCAACCTGGAAAATGCAACATGGAGATGCACATCAAAAAATGTATATTACAACGCAGCTTACCTTCTGTGGCAATTTTTTCATTATATGCCACAAACACAATCTATGGTGTGTGTTGGGCATAACTTTAGGAATAACTGATTTTAGGGCAGCATCCTCATCTGTCAATACAATTGTAGGGGCTTTTCCCATGCACCTAATGAAGGTTTCCAAAATCCATGTGTACGACGAGGTATCTTCACCAGACAGCAATCCAGCTCCGAAAGTAATGCTGTTCATGTGATTATCAACACCGGTAAATGGGACAAACACCATATTGTACCTATCAAAAAAATAGCACATGTTATATTTACTCTTTACACATATACTATAAGTAAAACGGGTAAAAGCATAAGAAGGGTAATCACCTGTTCAAAGCATAAGTGGCATCAAAGGAGACGACATCGCCATACGCACGAAAATTGCGTCTCGCTATAGGATCCGCCCAAAAAATCCGGGTAAGGGCATTGTCGTCAATACAATATTCAAAGAAAAATTCACAGTTGGTCTGCTTCTTGTTTGTAAATCTGTCTATAACCATTTGTGCATCGTGTACCCCCACATATCCAACAACATCTCTGTGATGATTCTGAAAATCTTTAAGTATGCATCCGACATTGGGGAATCCACCAGCCATCTCTTTAGCTAACTTAAAAGCACTTGAAGGGCCAATGTTTGCCCTACTACAAGCAGCCATTAACGACTTCTGCCCAAACGACAATGACCTCCGAGAGTTCAAGAAATGAGCCCCTGACGGGATAGCAATCTGATGATTGTGTGCACTATGAAACTCTGAAATAATATATCCACAATTCTCCTTAAACTTAAATACCACCTTAGCTCGGCAGTTGCATCTTGTGTACGTCAAAACACGTTCGAAAGCCGCTCCTCTGATTGTTGCATCAGGTTTAGAGTTGCTGCTCCCCTGTTTGTTGCAAAAAACATTTTTACTTTTCACCCGTCCATCAATAAAGTGTTTCTCATTACCGAGACGTACTTCGAAATTGCAAGCGGCAGCATAGGTTCGATAGAAGTGGATCCCCGCCTCAATTGACTGAAATTTTTGGTCATGTTTGGGGGTTAAGTGTTCAGCACACAACGGAGTCCAATATGTTGCCCCATTCGGCGATGTAGTCACTAAACAATGAGAATCATCCGTTACCATACAACTGCGATTTCCAACTGCGAACAGAATACAATTTAGGTAAATGATACTGAGGCATATCATTTTTGTTCAAAATAATGCAAATAAACACAAAACAGGTACGACTGCATGCTGAAGTGCAAGTGGAAAAAATGCAACTTTGGAATGCAACTACGAGGTGCAACTACGAGGTGCAACTACGAGGTGCAACTATGAGTTGCAACTGTAAGGTGCACATGTGAGGTGCAAACAGTTAAATGCATAAAAAACCACCTTGCTCTGGCGCGCCGCCGGCTGGCGATCCCAACACAGTTTCACATTGATACCCACCCAAAACATGGTCTTCGCATTGATCTCGCGTATGATACTTTGCAAAACTTGAAATCTCTTGAGAAACACTTTCGTCATTATCCATTGAATTCGAAAACGGGGGAGGGTGATTGTTCGGTTGAGTATGGATTGAGATGGATTGAGATGGATGAGAATAGGAGTCGGAGTTGATTAAACGTGTGAGAATGGGTTGAGATGGATTACAAGTACACGGGTGAGAAATGGGTTGAGATGGATTACAAGTAAAAGGGTGAGAATACGGGTGAGAATATGGATTGAGATTGTGATAAAACTTCAAATTCTAAAAGCTTGAGGTATGAAAATGGTGGAGGGAATGAAGAAAATTACATTATGAAATTGAGATGAGAGAGTGTTAATTAAGGAGAGAGAGTTGTAAAAAATCATATTGCATTAAATGAAGATCTTCTAACACATCTCATCATGCATTAAATGCTACCTAATGTAACTAAACTAACTAAAATGCTAACTATTCCCATACTACCCTTAGTTGGACTAATAGTTGACTATTGACCTAAAATGCTAACCATTGATCTTTGTACCATCCAATGGCTAAGAATGGGACTCATGGATCCACCAAATAGTGGTGGATCCACCAGAGTAATTTCCTATGTATTCATGCATCCTCATCTAAATCTTTCATCTCATCCTCAAATTCATTCATTGATGGACATGTGATTATTTTTTTTACTTTAGTGTATTCACTCAACTCAACCAAACCACTAACAGAAAATAGCCACGTGTCAACTGTCAATCAATGAATGGCTTAAAAAATGAGATAAACGGTTCAGATAAGAATGCATGAATGCAAAATAGGGGTATAGATGTAGTTGAGGTTTGAACTACAAAAGTGGCCCAAATGGAACATAAAACTATTGTAATCGATATTAAGGAAAATATTAATTCCAAATGATCACCTTTATAATAGATCATTTTTCACAAAAGCACTTGTATATTGCAATATTGCATTCAACCTCCTTTATAACTACCGTTGTTACCAAACAACCACCTCAGTTAACAGATTGGTGGTTAAATGGTTATAAAGGTGGTGAGGTGAATACTCATTTATTATAGTGGTGGTGTATGTAATAAAAAATTTATTATATGAAAAAGTTAATTTATTTAACGAATATTTGACGGAACAATGATAAGTGGTTATTTGGTAACAACGGACGTTATACGGATGGTCGAATGTAACATTTAAATATACAGATGGTTTTGTGGGAAATGGCATCTCATAAAATTGGTCATCTAGATTAACCCTTAAAGAAACAACACTTGAAACATTGATTGGGAGAATTATGCGTGATAACTTGATCGGCTAATCACTTAGCTAATATGTCATTGATAGGATGCATTTATACATTTGATATTCATATTATTTCACACCTTTATATGTATTTGTATCTCTACTTTCAATTATTTTACGTAATAGTTTATCTCATGTGAATAAAATTGCTTATGATAAATATGAGCTCAAAAACACCGAAACAAATCAAAAAAAGGATCATTCAGTGGCGGAGCCAGCCCACTAGTGTAGGGGCCAAAAAATTCAATAAAATGTATTAATCAGGAGTTGAACCGGAGACTAACAGGATACAAAGCTAAGGTTTTAGCTGTAGACCACTAGAATTTATTGTTTTTTCACTAACAATTACCTATATAAAAATGATTTTGCATACTAAGAGGAGCGAGAGACCCTGCCAGCCCCCTTAAATCCGCCCGTGGAATCATTGGGCCAAGTTGAAAAAATATTAAAAAAAGATCATTACTAACCGCACGGTACATGCCGCGCAGTCCAAAACAGTCAAGCATACTATCGGGTCTGTCCCTTATGGATTGTGTTGTTGGTACCAAAATCTCAATCGATTTTTGAATTCAAATTTCTCTTTTCAAAATATCAAAAAGTTGTATCGACTCAGCAGTACACATACATGCTCATTCCAATGGAGAAATAATCAGTTGATACGGACTTATTGTTTGGGCTTTTGTTTAGTTCATTTTAAATTTCATTTTAAGGTTTCATGTTGTTTTCTATATAAACTTATTTTCATTGGTTCGTCAGATAATTTTTTAATATCGAATAAAACATTAGGATTTCCCTTCTCTTTCAACGTTTGATATTTCCTTTGAAATCAACGGTAATTGTTTATTAAATTCTCGACATTCTACAAAAACGACGTGTAGTAATTCTATAACCAAGAACTACTGTCCTAGTGACTGATATTCACTAGCAATACAGTGATCTAGCCTAACGATACCAAACACTAATCAAACTAATATTCAAGCCTAAATCAGTGATAGATATCAATAGATGCAGTAAAATAAAAACAAGAACAATTATACCGTGGTTATATGCTCAAATGAGCTTTACTCCACGTTGAGCTCGGAGGCTCGGTTAATCCACTAAACTCCGATGACCGGCAAGTCCTTTACACGTACAAGCTGAACAGCCAAGCACTCTTGACTGACCCTTACTCTCAATCCTCAATACAATCTCACTGATTACAACAAAAGAAAGAACACAAAACGCTCTACGATTTTGCCTCTTGCCTCACACACATACACCCTCTCAATCAACCAGAAATCGACCGAGAACAAACTGTCTAGCAAACCCTAAAATCGCCGATTTGATGAAGGAGATGAAAAACCTATGTTTCCTTCCTTGAAGTGATGGTTAAATAGCATTGTCCATGACCCTTGGATCAAATCCTTATCAACGGTTCAGACGAGTTGTGCTTTCTCACATGGATTGGGCCTTGGCTTGAAATCAGCCCATCTTCTCAAATACCCAAGCTACTTTACAGACTCTACAAACCTCCACCTGAAGTAAGCTTTGGCATCTTCAGAAATACTCCTTGATTGATCAAGCTAGCTGAGAAGCATCCTCCATTCCATACACTGCCATTCCCTTCATCCAGCAGTAACAAGCACATATCACTTACTTCCTAGCAGCCCTCTCATTTCTGTTGTTATAGTGGATAACCGAAACCCCTTTATCACTCTTGTATCTGCATCACTCAATATATAAAGTCTCAAGCAATGCTTGAACTTGAGGTTAGTGACAATTTTTGTAGAGTTGGTACTTTCAGCAAAAACAATTCGCCAGTAGAAATCAACTCCCTAATTTTATGAAATCTAATTCCTACATGCTTTGTTCTTTCATGATAAACAAGATTTTTACTTAACTATAAAGCAGGTTGACTATCAGACATTATAAAAGCATTCTTAGTAGGGTTAATTACAGAAAACCACCCTTATAATAGGGGTAATTACAGAAAACCACCCCTATAATGACTATTTACAGAAAACCACCTTTATAACGTGCTCCGTTAGCACTCTACCACCACTTGCCGTTACCGTTAGAAAAAAATTTTAAAAAAATTAAAAAATTTAAATATTAAAAAAAAAATTTAAAAAATTTAAAAAATTTAAAAAATTTAAAAAATTTAAAAAATTAAAAAAATTTAAAAATTTAAAAAATTTAAAAAATTTTAAAAAAATTTAAAAAAATTTTAAAAAATTTAAAAAATTTAAAAAATTTAAAAAATTTAAAAAATTTAAAAAATTTAAAAAATTTAAAAAATTTAAAAAATTTAAAAAATTTAAAAAATTTAAAAAATTTAAAAAATTTAAAAAATTTAAAAAATTTAAAAAATTTAAAAAATTTAAAAATTTAAAAAATTTAAAAAATTTAAAAAATTAAAAAATTTAAAAAAAAAAATTTTAAAAAAAATTTAAAAAAAAATTAAAAAAAATTTAAAAAAATTTAAAATTTTTTAAAAAATGTATTATATTTCATGAAATGTAATTTGTTGTTGTGTGAATCAAAATATTTGTAGATCAATCTAAAATAAAATTTATATAATACAACATGATCAAGATGGTAGCGGTGAGATGGGCAGAGGCCAAAGGTATGGAATTTCCTGCAGCTTTCTCTATTTTGAGACACATACGAAATGAGTACAACTAGATATTCGTTTGTCTATTGTTTTTTATTTATTTCATGTACTCATATGTGATTGGTGTCAATAAGTTATAAGAATTTTACTATATAGAGTATATAATATTAAAATAAATTTTTTTAATTTTTTTAATGTTTTTAATTTTTTTAATTTTTTATAAATATTTTAAATATTTTTTTAATGATTTATGTAACGGAATAGTAACGAGGTGGTGAAATGCTAACAGAGCTATTTATAGAGGTGGTTTTCTGTAAATAGTCATTATAGGGGTGGTTTTCTGTAATTACCCCTATTATAGGGGTGGTTTTCTGTAATTAACCCTTCTTAGTAATCAAACAAGCTTCTTTTAATAACCCTTGTAACCACACACTTCTTTACAAGCATCACATATAGCAATATCATCTAATAATAAATTACGATCAGACCTCAGGCAGGACGGAAAACCTAGTTCTATTTTTTTCGCACATACACACTACAGATACTAGTAATCCCAGCACAGTTATTTGTGCCTATTAATTAGAAAGGGTATTATGGGAAAGTAAATATGGCTTCAAACAAAATAATCGTCTAGGCTTTATATATATTATAGATTATAGGAACTCACCCGCAATGCACAAAGTAATATAACTTTCGTCAACAGTCTCATGATACTCCCTGCCACAATTAAATACTTAAGAGAATAATGATACTTTCTCACTACTATAAAGTGTCCCAAGGCACAAAAGCATTCATGTTCCTCAAAACCACGAGCACATGCCACAGACACAATGTCCTACTCGTTGCAACACTGACTCAAAACCATGGGCGGATGAAAAAGTAGAGAAATAAAAAATTGTACATACTCTGAGCCCAAGAAAGGACAACCCTAAATTTATTATGTATTTATATTTTGAGTTTGGTTTAACCAACTGATTATTATAAAAATTTGGACGATTAAGAGGCATTGTTTGAGTGGCTTAAAGTGTGATCGAATCAACGAGTACGAGCATTTTTTATATAATGAAATACTTATTTTTTCAAGTTATTTGTTCTATACCGGATCTTATTATTCTGATCTGGACCAGAACTGACTCAAAAATATT
>QZGG01001671.1:0-56443 GCA_006409495.1 Sedum album
TTGTTGTTAACAGCAGTAAGAAGGGCCTGTAGCTTCTCGTGTTTCTCATCATCTTCTTCGCCAAACTCAACAATATCAAGGGCCACACTGTTTTTTTTAAGTTTTCTTCCAGTCATTTCTAGAGATTTCTTGTCATGTTTCACTGGACTGTTAACACAAAAGGGACATCAAACGAATGCTGAGAATGTCACGTGAATTAGAAAAATAAAATTCAGTACCAACAATAACTTACCTTCCAGCAAAAACAATAATCCTCTGCTGCTGCTTCTTATTTTGTCGATGCTTCAAGGCAAGCTGAGCAACCTGGATCCCGGCAGCCAGGTTCAATTCTCCGCCTATCTCTAAACCTGGAACACAAACATCCTTCTATGTTGGATGTATGCACCGAATCGCTTAATCAACTGTACGAGTTCTTCTTTGGATGATTCCGCCATCGAATCCAAAAACCCTAACACAAAACTGCAAAAAGATAAAACCTCTACGATCGATTGAACACCGGAGGTAGAGGGTTAGGAGTAATCGGGAATTAGACGCGGAGTGGTGGCGGTAGTTGTGGATTGAAGGGTTTACGGTCGGATGTTTTCAATCGCAGTAGTGGGAGTGGAAGGGGAATGGGAAGAGAACGACTGTGAATAAAGAACTGTGTTGGTTTAGGGTTTTGGGTTGATATCAACGGATGAGATTACATCTGTTAAAATTTTGATTTCCCTCTCATTTTTTCATTTCCCTCTTGTTATAACAAATGATGTGGCTAAGTGTGATTGGTTAATATAAATGCACTCGGATGACAATCTCTACCATTCATTCAATCATTAAATCTAACCTTAGGATCAAACATGTTATGTTGTTACATTGCCATGAGTTTAGGAAATAAAAATAATTAAATCAGATTTTTTTAGGATATTGTACTCCTATAGCATATTCATGTTAGATATTTGATATTATCATTATTTATTGTTACATAATACTTATTTATTTATGATAATAAATTTTGTAAATAACTGTCGTTCGCTATTCATATGATTCAATTTGATTTAAATGTTTGTGTACTCTTTCCGTTAAAATTATTTCATTATAATTTTTAAATTTTGTTTTTCTACTCTTTAAAGTCAAATAACATAGTTTTATTTTTTAAAATTTAATTAATAAATAAATTTATTAATATACGACATTTAAAATTTAATGTGACCATGGATATACAACACAACCTCTATAACCCAAACTCTACACCTCCATACCCCAAACCCTATACCCCAAACCCTATACTCCAAATCCTATATCACAAACCCTATACCCTATATCCTAAACCCTATACCGTAAACCCTTTACCCAAATCCTATACTCCAAATCCTATATCACAAACCCTATACCCTTTACCCTAAACCCTATACCCCAAACCCTTTACCCCAAACCCTATTCTCCAAACCCTATATCCTAAACCCTATACCCGAAACCCTATACCCCAAACTCTATATCCCTACCTTAGAGTTTAAGGTTTCATAATTTAAGGTATATGATCTTAAAGCCAAAAGTTTAAGCAATCATAATAAAGCCAAAAGTTTAAGTAATCATAATACACAAGGATATAACGTTTGAGTAGTCATACATATATATTGAGGTCATGCACAATCAGATACCTCATGTTGAAATGTCAAAAATAACAAACTTGTATATGTTCGCTAATAATTGGACATTCAATAGAGAATGATGTATTCAAATGATCATATCATATTCGTCACTTCATGAAATCATATCAAACAAGAATTTCAAACTAAAAGCATAAGTTTTCATTGTAAAACTTGATTAATGCATATACATATAAAAAAATTATAATCAGATAATGATTATGTTTTGCTAACTCAAAATCTTAATCTTAAACTCAAACTCTAAACCCTTTCATTTTTCCACTCTTATTCCCACTCTTCTCATTTTTTAATCATTACTTTCCCTCCTTATTTTCCCTCCTAATTTTTCTTCCTTAATTTTTCTCCTTATTTTCACTCCCTCTTTTTTATTTCATGAAAATTTCCCCAATCAATAATTTTTTTATTCTTGACATTTCCCTCCCTCATTTTCACTCCCAATTTCATGAAAATTTCCCCTTACATACTTTGCAACATACATAGCATAAGTATGTTGCGTAACAAACAACCCCTCACCAACCATCATAAACCATTTGTACTATTTACTTTCCAACGACGTTGAAAAGTCAACAAGCTTTCCATGTTCCAAGTAATGCAACATACATTGTGATGTTGCGTTATAGTATGTTGCATTAGTACATCATTTTAAGTAATGCAACATATGTTTAGATGTTGCATTAGTGTATGTTGCGAAAGTGATCTAAGACAACGTGTCCTCTTATGCAACATCAACTTAAATGTCGCGCGGAACTTATGCAACATACACCTATGCAACATCAATTTCTCAATGTTGCAAAAGGTATAAAAGTACGTAGTCGACGGTTGTTCTGGTTTGGTGTCCGCTGCGACGAGGTTTATGTGCTTCAGCTTTATGGGTGGTCCGTCGTCTGAAACGGATGTTGCAGGTTCGGTGGCTGCTGATGGTGGTCGTTGTCTGAGAGTTGGATGAGCGATCCGTCTGGTGTTCCGTCTTCTTCCCTCGGGTGCAGTTTGCGGCTGGTTTACGGCCATCGATCTTCCACCGCCGCCCTGTCCCCGATGCGTTTAGTTTTCTTCGTTTTGTGCTTCAGCGCTCATCCGGTTGGTGTGTTGCTGTTGTTTATTTTCTCAACCGTCGCGGACGGTTGTGTTGCTTCTGCTCGCCGTCTGCTGCCTTTTGTTTCCTCTGCTGATCTTGGAAGGTGCTCTGCTCCGTTTTGTTGATTCCGGATCGCTGCAGTTCAGATGGTGTTGCTGCTGCCATTTGCTTGTTTGTTTCTTTAGGTGGTGTAGTTACCGCTTTGTTTTGTTTGTTTGGTTGCCTCCGGTTGTCACAGTTCTTGGTTGGCTCTCGCTCCGTTGCTGCTCGATTTGCTGGTTGAATGATTAGCTGGTTGGGCTTTGGTTTTACTGCCAGTCCGAGTCGCCATTTCTGGATTTGTCGGATGCTTTTGTTGGGGTTCGGCCGCTAAGTTCCGTCGGGCTTGGCTGGGTCGTTTGGCTGTGGTTGGTCGGGGATGTTTGGGTGTGGTTGGGTCGGTTGGGGCTGTGCTGTCAGTCGGCGGTCTTGGCGCTGGATCGTTGCGGGGTGTCATCAGTGTCGGCGGGTTCGGTTCCGTCGGCCAGCGTCGCTCTTTCCTTCTGCCGCGTGTCGGCACTTGTTTTCGGCACGTGTGTAGTCATTTGTCTACGTGGCCTGTTCTCCATTGCTCATATCCTTGCTTCTTGGCTGTTCTCCGTTCTGTCTCGTGGAGGTCCAGGGAGCTGCCACGTGGTTTCCTTTTCTTTGCTGCCTAGTACTAGTCCTTATCTTTTGCTGTCACGTGGACATGCTCCATTGTTCAACATTTGTGTCTCAATATCTGTCTGGGTGGCATGTTAAAAATGTGTTCTCTCACGTGGGCCGCAGCATGTTTCAAATTAGTCCGTGTTTGGTTTTCTCTTCGAGAATATCTTCTTTGAAGTTCAACGACAATATTTTTTATTATCACTGGATTCTCGGACGTCAGTCTTCACGGACGTACTTTTATTTGTAGTTCATTTCATAATTCTTTATGGATACCGAGGCAAAGTACTCGATTTAGTCATTATTTTCACTTTCTTAGATATCTAGACTAGGCTGAGTCAGATTAACTTTTAGTTAGCCTTTCAAGTCCTCGAAATGTACCTTGGCCTTCGCGCTTTTCAATCAAAAAAAAAATCATATACATCCAACTTCGTCAATCTAAACTATAAAGAACGAAATAAATTAAAAGTGAACTCGACAATATCCTTAAAGTAATATTACCTCCCTTCGATTGTAAGACTTCTCTGACAACCGCTTTCGCAATACAACAGTTCATTGAGCAAAACTAATTAACCAATAGCTTGCTCTAACAAAACGATATTTTATTTTATTATCACCGACCACTAATTAAAAACAAAAGAAGGAGAGATGCATGAGTGAATAATTGCTGAATGAGTAAGGATCAGGTGAAAAGCACATTTAGGTTATAAAATACAAACAAATCTGAACCGTTAAATAATCAGATCGGACGGTTATTAATTCGGGGGTCGAAATACAATTAAATGAAATATTAAATATGACATTATTATTTCAAAAACTCAAAAAGGGTAAATTAGTCCCAAAAAATATCAAAGAATCAGGCAGTTTTGATCTTTGTTCCGAAAATCTCATCCTATCGGATTACCCATTGGTATCCCATCACTCGTCATCGCCGCTTCAGCCTTCATCATACTTTTCATGTACAAAAAGAGTCGTAAATTGAAACAATCTAGTGGAGAGAACGTGCCAGAGAGGGTGAGGAGGATGCCAGGGATGCCGAGAGAGTTTAGGTATAAACATTTAAAAAAGGCGACTGGGAATTTTAATGAGCGTATGGTGTTAGGGCAAGGTGGATATGGGACAGTTTACAAGGGTGTTTTGAGGAATGATTTTTCCGGTAGTGTTGTGGCTGAAGGGAGTGAGATTATTACTGAGATTGCTGTCAAGAAGTTTCTCAGAGATCATTTCATCAGCATTGCATTACTTGCATAACGAGTATGACGAGAGGGTGGTACACAGAGACTTGAAGGCTAGCAACATAATGCTGGAATCAGATTTCTGCTATATAATATGATTCATGATTTGGTAAAATACGATTCATGAATCATAGCATAGCAAATTATGAATCATAATATGATTCATAATTTGCTATACTATGATTCATGATTTGCTATAATATGATTCATGGGTCATACACTATTACAAACTTAAATTGCACAAATTTTGGCTTTAACCCTCACAACTGACGACCATACTATATAACATAATGTAACTTTTGAAGAAAAAACTCCAGATTTACCCCCTTTTGAAGAATTTGTTCTCCATTTACCCCACTTGTAAGTTTAGTTCCTCATTTACCCCACTTTACAAAAACGCTTTTTCAAAAAGCGCCTACACAACTAAAAGCGCTGTTTCAAAAAACGCTTTTACATAAAAACGCTTTTTCAAAAAGCACTTTTCATTAATTCTTAATTAAATATGTATAAAAATTTATTTTTTACAAATGTTTGAGCTAAAAACGCCTTTTGAAAAGGCGCTTTTAATTGTCTAGGCGCTTTTTGAAAAAGCGTTTTTGTAAAATGGGGTAAATGAGGAACTAAACTTACAAGTGGGGTAAATGGGGAACAAATTCTTCAAAAGAGGGTAAATCTGGAGTTTTTTCACTTTTGAATCATATCATCTAGTCATGATTTGCTCCGACATGATTCATAATTTGCTATCATATGATTCATGAATCATATCCTACTAAATCATGAATAATATTATATAGCAAAAAGTGGTTGATATTATAAATTACTAATTGAATACTTGAAATTGATAGGAAAAATGTTTAATAATTTTTTCACGTAACTTTAAAAAAAACCACCTTCACATCAAAAATTGAATGTAGATTTTCCATATCATAAAATTAAATGTCGGTTCCTTAAAATAAGGGATTGATATTAATGAGTATATTTGAAAAATATATTATGCAGTGTATTTCCATTATTGCCCTTTTGTAATTTTTTGTATTAATTAATATTCTTTAATTATAACCGTTGATTGAAATCTAATGGGTGGTTTAGATTTGTTTGCATTTTATAACCAAACTAGCACTTTTCATTTGATCCATTCTCTTACTGGATATGTCAATATTTTCATTAAGTAATTCATACAAAAAAACTAACGAATTCAGTTGCTAAATTGAACTTCCGTTGAAATATTTTTTCACGGTATCTCATAAACATGACATCAATCAATAAGAAGATTGAATCATTGTATTGACATGCAACCATTTGAATTTCATTAGTGGTTAAATTGAATCTCATGATGCTCTGCAAACCAACTGGTTAAGAGGTGCATAGCAATTACATTAACTAACAACATCTATTTAGTTATTTGAGTTGGAGCTTTAGTAAATAAATAACACAAGCCCAAGACTAATTTCAAGATGTTGAAAATTCTAGAATATAATGGAAAATGTGAAAGAGAAAAGATAAGCATGCGAAAACATTTATTAAGAAGATTTTTCTGGCGAATGAAAGGTAGTCACATGATTAAAACGATTATATTCATTTGTTAGGAATAGTCACTTGAATAAATAAGGGTGTTGTGTAATGGTTTAGCAACTCGTCTGTATCTTGAGTGAAATAAGAAAGAGTGAGTGTAAGGTGCGGCCGATTTCATTTATAAATGTTTGTCATATTAATAATAAAATCAGTGAGTCGATTCACTTATAAAATAACAATCCTTGGACACTAGGCGAGCTAATTATTAATATTTGAACTATCTTTTATGACTTTAGATCACCACTTTCATTACTAATTCTATACTTGAAAGGAATAAATTTTTCTACAAATAAAAAATAATAATAGTTAAGATATTAGTCACACCAAATGCAAGATACTAAGATCATCTTCTTAAAATATAAAGAAATTGCAGATAAAAAACAAGTGAACGAGCCACAAAATTTCTTATAAAGTAAATACATAAAATATCAAATTATCCTGCAACAAGACGACATCCATCCTCGTTGCTGTTGATGCTTACTATTAAGAAAAGATCAATCAGACATGTTGAAACAAAAAGCAAAATAATATTAAATAAATTCTTTTATAATGTTGCATACTTGTATTGTAAAACACATGTTAGTTTGATGCGGAATGTCAAAAACAAAATAAAAATTGTTGAGAAATGAATCAGATGAGCATAAAATATAAAATATTTTTAATTGTCAAATTGAAATAATTGGATGGCTTTTTGGAGTCAAATTATAAACACAAAACCAATTAATTATTATACTAATAAATAATTTTATGGGTGCAATTAGTCATACTCAAAATATAATTGAAGGTTCATTGAAAGCAGCTTTTTAGCGACGATATTAATAACTTCGAGGCAAGAAACCTCTATGTTGCATGTACACGGTGTTGCGATAGTTTTTAGGTGTACTGAATGTGTGACTTCTCCACAAATCAGACATGTATTCTTTAACAATTGTATCCCGATTAATTAACATACGCAAGAAAGTCATTAATTGTGCTGAGGAGCATGGCACGCATGTTAAAATACTCTTGTAACTAAATTAAATGTGCGAACATTTTCATCCTGTAAAATCTTTAAATCTTCAATTAAAAGAGAGATATTTAAACGTCATTTTTGGATTGTCGAGGACTTAAAATTAGTAGATAAAACATCTTGTATCCACGCTTCATAGACAACTACGGAGGCAAGTTATAATTAACCAATATTACTAGTCGTGTACTATGTTGACTATTAAGACTTCCATAAGAATTAAAACTATTAGTGTACAAATCAAGACGTAAATTTCTGTCTTTTTAACGAATCTCTAAATTTGTACGATCGAACTACTTCCATTATAGTAAATATGGAGGATGACGTAGCTTATTATCGTCAATTTTTAGAAAGCACTCCATCTCATGTTTTCTGTATCTTCTAGTAAAGAAAAATATTCGGCGTCCCCTTCGGTTTGGGACATGGACTTTTGCAAGGCTTGTAACAAGAAGATTTGCACTTTGGGCATTCGCTATGATCAGTGTATACACCTCTATACAAGACACAGTCATTTGAGCAAACATGTATCTCCTTATATCCAACACCCATGGGGCTCAGTAATTTTTAGCTTCGTATGCTGACTTGGAAGATTATTACCTTCTGAAAGCATGTCCTTGATCAAACTTAGAAGTTCTATAAAAGTTTTGTCATTCCAACTATATCTTACTTTCAAGTTAAAAGGCTTCAATACGGCGGAAAGTCTAGTAAATTTTGCACAGCCGACTTATAATGATTTTTCAAATTGTCTTTCAGTGATTCTAAAACATGTGGTGTTACACTAGATTCATGGACTGCATTATTCTTGTAAGTCATCTTCTTTGCATTTCATATTAGTGTTCAATGAGGTCATTGACATTGGAGGGAGTTTGCGGACTACGCGCTTCAACTTCTCCATGGAGTCGCCAAACTGTATATTTGAGATCAATCCCATTCAATAGTAGTTGATGCTCTAGTTTGTCAACTTTAACTTTTAGGTTATCCACCAACCAACACAGACAACGCTTATACTGACTTTAGATTTGTGTTGCATAAACTTTACTCACCTGCAAAAATCTGTTATCCTTTCATCATATTCGTCACTTAAATGACTTAAAAATATCAATTTCCGGTCCATTACACCTCGATCTTCATGTTGTGCAAATCTCTCACCCTCCAGCAATAGAAGCGCAAGATACAAATTGAAAACTCGGGCACCGATTAGAGAAGCCTTAAATCCTATATATAGAGAATATAAGCCCAATTAAAATAGTTAAACAACATATCATTACTAAAAATACAAGGCGAGTTAATGAAAATACTCATATAATGCCGTAAAAATAAAGTACGGAAGATGTCATATAGTATCTTATAAAAACGCATTTTCAAAATACGCCTTATATTATATAAATATTATATTGCTAGTATGGAAAAAGTCAAATAATATTTTATTAAAAAAAGAGTATATTTATAATAGGGGTAATTGCAGTAAACCACCACTACAATATGGTGTTTTGCAGTAAACACCCATTATAAAAAAAATCGAAACGAGTATATTATAACATCGCCGTTAACAGAAAACCACCAATGACACTATTCCGTTAAAACTTCCGTTAAGTGCGTGTACACGTGGCAATAAAATATTGTTTTATATTGAAATTAATTACCGAAAACCACTATTATAATCTCAGAAAAAACCACCATTTTAATAACTTATTATCAGAATACTACCACCTGCACTGTTCATGCTAGATCAGAGGCTCATATGATAATTTTACTCGTTGATAAGTATCTACTAGCTACATAGTGCTTCAATTTAATCTCGATGGAAGTCAATGAAGAAAATAATGTAAGAAATACAAAAAAAACTCTTGTTTGAGAGTTTATCATCAATGTTTAATGATTATCGACTGCACGGTTCAATTCTTTTAAACTCGATGGAAGTTAAATATAAATAACTTTCTCATTTTATCTTACGAAATATGATTTATTATATCACTACTTTTAAACTCTAATTGTTTTTCTATATTGATCTTAAAGATCGACTCTGAGCTAAAATATAACAGCTTCTCACCACACCCGCAACTGTAAATATGCTTCCATTAGGTTTCGTGTCTAGTATGGATTATAAATTAATAAACGTGTACTGCTTTACTAATCAAAGATAGCCACAATCATAGCCACAGTCATTTGTGATTATTTTTTAAAATGGTGGTTTTTTTGCAAAACAAGACATTATAATGGTTGTTTTCTGCAAAACAAGACATTATAATGGTGGTTTTTTGAAATTGTCTGAATTAAAGTTATATACCCACGCGTCGTATGGCGCGTGTTTTACAATCTCTAACGGAACAGTTAAATTGGTGGTTTTCTGTTAACGACAATGTTATAATAGACTCGTTTCGAAAAAAAATTATAATGATGGTTCACTGCAAAACACCATATTATAATGGTGGGTTACTGCAATTAACCCTTTATAATATATAGAATAATGGCCGCAACAGACGGTTGTAGGCCCATTAATACTTTTAAAAAGCATTCAAGAAGGGCACATTAATCTGGGCGTAATTATTATATAACTGTGTAGCTTGTTCATTACACATTGTTAAATGTATGATTTTAAAAAAAAATTCACCTGGCTTAAGCCTCCACCAGGAATCGAACACATGACGTGCTCCACTGCCACTAGGCTAGCCTTGGTGGGCTGTTAAATGTATGATTACTGTAAGACTAATATATGAGGATATTCCGCAATAATAATTGACTCGTTGCTAAATTATTGAAAACTATTGGCACAAGAGAAATAATAATTGAATTAAACATTGCATGAACAGTTAAATGGAGTTACCTAGACATAAAAAAAATCACACAATTCTAATTACACAATTCTAATTACTGAACTTTACATGATAATTCAAAAACCAATAAAGAACAACTTCGTCTAGATTAAACACAAGTGGAAAAGATAAAGGAGCACACTAATATTTTCGTGAGACATTATCTCATTCGTTGATGACAAATAATCTAATTGATGATATTTAAATTGTTCTACTTAACTAAATCCAACCGCGACGTATTTTGCAAATCCAACTGCTCAATTTAATTAAAAATCAATTTAATCTCAATCGTCATATTAATCAAATCAACGGTTAAGATTTACTCTTCCCGTTTTACATAAACATAATGTTCCTCTTGATCGTACCTTAAACACAAGGTTAAGAAGTATGGATCCATATTTCGTACAGCACAGCTATTTACTCCAAGTTTAAAAACTGCATCTTTTGATAGTTTTTACATTAAACCTATATAGTACTTTCTGAAACCTTTAACAAACTGTATTAGTTTGTATCACTATAAATCACTTTAGTTTCACTGAATCTGAATCGGAAAGTATACTCCTTTATTTTATAACAAGTAGACTAAATTTTTTGAACCACCATTAACCATTAGCTAGATTCTTGGAAATGTAATTATTACCTTTTTAAATTCAAAAGTGAGAATATCAGGTAATTACTTCTAATCTCTAATCTCAAATATTTGGATGAAAATTTTACTTTTTTAAAATTAAAAATAGGTTTTTTTGTCGAAAATCACTATTTCAATAGCATAACGAAATCAACCCCTCCAAAATAATCGAGATAACCACCCATCGATTTCAAAACCATTAAATCTTGATACCCCATCGATGGTTCCGGCGTCCTTTGCCGAAAAACTGATCATTGACTATGCTTTAAATCTAAATTTTTAACCCTAAAAAACTAATTTAATAACATCATAACTCAAAAACAAAATCAATTAAAGATTAATGTTGAGAAATGTTTTGATTTGTTGAGTTTGTAGTGATAGATTAAGATTTGGGTTATGAATTTTTGGATAATTCAAGCACAATCAAACAAGAATGAAGTCATATTAAGGTTAACGATATTATTTGATTAGTATATTAATGAATTTTTTTGATTTAAAGCATTGTCAATTTAGTCGACGACCAGTTTTCTGGTAAAAGACGCCAGAATCGGTGAAGGGGTGTCACAATTTAACGATAACTGAATTGATGGGTGGTTATCTAAAAAAATTGAAGAGTGATTTCGTTAAAATTAAACTACTGAGAGGGTGATTTTCGCCAAAAAAACCCTTAAAATAATATATTTACACTTTTCACAGGAAGGGTAAAGATCTAGGAGGACAATTAAGTATTTGAAAAAATGCAGGGCATGATCTCAATCGTTGATTTCTAATCATTCAACGGATGATATTAAAAGTAAAAAAACCTCTAAATCCAACCGCCCCATATTTTTCGCAAATCCAACCGTCAACTTTAATAAAAATTAACTTTAATTTCAACCGTTAAATTAATCAAATCAACGGTTGAAATTTCGTCCTTCCGTCTCACAAATACTTAACGTTCTCCTAAAACTTAACTCTTCACAGGAAATATCTGATTTTAATTTGCTAAAATTGAGGGGGCAAGTGTGACTATTTTGTGTTGGATTTTGAAGATGATGAAAGATGAAAGTGAATGATTCTGATATTGTTTTATATCCACATTTACTTCACTCGTAAGTTAGCTTCCTCATCATATCAAAATGTACAATATGAATACTGAGATTTGATCAGAAGTTTCATTTCGCAACCGAAACAAATTGTTGCACACCCTCCCACTTTGTTTCCCAAATCCTGTTTCCAGTTCAAGGACTTTCCACTCCGACATTCATGCAATTTCCAGTACATTTTATTGGGTAAGCGGAACAATCTCAAGCTCTATATCCACCACTCCCTTCTCAACATTTTGTAATATGACAGACATTGTTAATTGTATCACCTTCTCATCTGTTTGTATCATCAGCCCATCTTTAGACTCTCCGTCGTCGGAGGTAAATCCGCTAGCTACCTCCCCTGCAAGCTCGGTAGTCTCCGTGCTTTTAACATTTTCTTTTGCAGCATGGAATAAAGGTTCTATGTCAATTTCTGCTTCTCCCATGTAATCATCTGATGAAAATGTGTCCTTGTCATAAACAACCTGAAACAATGTTTGAAGATCAAACATTTATGGAACTAATTACGTGCTAAAAATCGACATGTCTAGGAATTAAGCCGAATACCAACCAGTTTTAGAGGAGGAATATTTTGCGGAATCGACAACATTAGTCTCTCATTCCAAACTGGATTGAGGTTGCTTTTAACCGTATTTGTTCTCAATGTCTGCAGGTATTTACAAGTACCACGGAGAATGAGCGACTGTCCTATATACTACTGCACATAAGATTTTACAAACGGGGAACGAAAAAATTGATGCAAACTTACTTGCTCTCCTAATGAAAGAATGACATAAGGATCACTTGTCATACGCAATAAATCCCGAATGACCAAGTTAGTCCCTTTAACCACATTGACCTTCAATAGTCCTACAAATTCCACCATACCTGCCTGGAAGTTCAGATAAGAAAATCAGCGCTCTGAAAATCGAAGAGTCAACTGTTTTCAAAAATGGAGTGAAGAAAATACTCACCGTTGAATTACTCTTTTTAGGAACAGTCTGTTCCACATCTCTCCATTTCAAGCTGTTACGAATGACTTGCTTTAGTCCATTTCCGTTGATGCGGAACGCTTGTTTCTTATCTTGGGTAGATTCTGTTGGAACGGATGTAGATGGAGGATCAAATGATGATGTATCAACAACATCATTGGAATTGGCAAACTGCTGTTGCTCATATTTTTTCCTTTAAGAGAAAAAAAGAGATGTGAGTCTTAGGTGCATATACTAACACTAGTACTGATACTAAAATGTTCAAGCAGAAGAATCATTTAGCTACCGTATGAAGTCGGTTCGAACTTCAATACTAGACTCAGAGTCCGGCTTGTTGAAATTTGGTGGAAGAAAAGCTTGGTACTTAAGATTCACAGCATTGTTTCCGCCGGATTGAATCAGGAAATCAACTTGTTCATCAGTCCATTCATCAAGATTCACTGAAACAACCTGGTTGATATCACATATTATTGTTGTTACCAACTGATTATTATTATCTCAAGGCACAAACCAAATGAGAATCGAAACAAACACATACCTTGGTGATATGAACCCCGAGGCTTCTATGGACACCTGAGCACTTAATACAAACAAATGCGCCGAAAATGGTGGATCTGTAGACAGAACTTCATCAAGATTGATTGATTGAATGAGAAACATAAAAACATGTTCAGTTTGATATAATAAGCAGTTTGACTTACACCCATTTGGGGTCAGGAGAGTCGCAATCTGCACACACATCATTTCCTGATTGTTTCAAAAAGCTCTCAAGCCGTTTTCTTGGATCTGTTTCATCTCACAAATTCTTAATCATATCCAAAACACAAGATTTGACAAATAAAGGACTTGTTTGATTACCTGAGAGGACTTGTTTGGTGGACATGGAGTCTTTCCTTGAGGTTTTTGCAAGAAGTTGAGTTGCGTATATGAAAGAATCAAACACAGCTAGGAAATTGATAATACTTCAAGTAGGAGGAGATGGACAATTGGTCAATTATATAACTAACATTTTTTAATGAAATTGTGTAATCCAAAATGTACAAGTTGTTGTGTGCAGTAAGTGTCACATGGACTGAGCAATTTGAAGTCCAGGCAAAAAATTATGGCCGACATAACAAATTCTAAAAATTCCGAAAATTCCAAATCATTGCCTCATTAATAAAAGTTCCAATTTCCAAAGGATTATTGTCCTTTTTTCTAATTGGTTGCGGCAGGCCAAAGCTTCTATATTGGAGCGAAGAGATTCCAGTGTGCGGAGCAGGAGGGTCGCAGAGTTGGATGCGGAAGGCACTAGATGTGGAAGGACTTAACAAATAGTATAAATAGATTTATTGTATTGTAATTGCTCTTACTTGTATTTTGAACATTGTACTCTTTCGTTTCCAAATCAATAAAATCTAAGCTTCGTCCGGATCTCCGATCCCTGCGAACTTCTTCTGCAATTGATCTCCGTCATTGTCGACCTAGGTCCGTTGCAATTGGTATCAGTTATCCAGGCGTGCGATTCCTTGCTGTTCCAGTAGACACGATTCAAATCGTGGATTCTGGCGCGCTTAACTGTGGCGAAATTATCCAAGCTGATGGAGGATCGTCTTGGCTTGATTGAACAGACGCACGATCAACACCTGCAGCAACAACAACAACAGATTCAACAAGACCAGAATGATTTGCGATTGCAAGAATTAAGCAATCAATTGGCGGAACTTCTTACAAGATTGCCAAGACTTCAAGAATCGACAGTTCCAATTCCAGGAAGGAGACTTCATGAGGATCTTGTGCATGGAATTGCAAACGATATCAACAACATGGAAGGTATGATTCTTAATCACAATCGTCCCTTGAACTTTGCACCTAGAGTTGAATTTCCTTCATTCGATGGATGTACTCCTAGACTATGGATTAAGAAGTGCAAACGATATTTTGACCTCTGTAAGATTGCGGAAAATCCGAGAGTGAACCTGGTTTCTTTGTACATGACTGGTAAAGCGGAAACATGGATGCACAGTTACCTGAGTACAAGAGGTAATATAGAATGGGATGAGTTTGTTGTTGATTTATGCACAAGATTAAAAGAGAATATTGGTAGCTGATAATGGTTCATGACCCAATACATACTGGACCAATCCCCAGTTTGACCCAAAAGTCGACTCGCAGGTCATGGTTCATGACCCAATATATACTTTGCAATTACCAGTCAATTACTCGATGTGGGACAACTTGACAACTGACATTCTTTATTATTCAACAGCAATGTGGTTGAAGAATTCAATAAATTGCACCAGAAGGAGTCCCTAGAAGATTACCTGGACTCTTTTGAAAATTTGAAGGGACTTATGCTGCAAAGAAATCCGTTGCTACCTGATACTTACTTTCTGGACAGTTTCATTGGAGGATTAACTCCATATGTGAAGCCTTTTGTACGAGCTTTGAAACCTGCATCAATTTCAGAGGCTATGGAATTCGTAAGATGCCAGGAAGAGAGTTTGAAGGCTGCTAGGTTGGCACTTAAACCAGCAATGGAGAAACCTGCCTTCAAACCTTATTCTCAATCTGTTCAGAATTTCTGTAAAGGAAGGGATACAAATTACACTACTAAATTCAGTCAACCTTTCAACACTTCTAATGGTCAAGTGAAAACTGATTCTACTGCTAAGTTTCGGAAATTGTCTCCAGCTGAGATTGATGAAAAAAGGAGGAAGAATTTATGCTTTACTTGTGATGAATCTTATGCACCAGGCCACAAATGCAAAGGAAATTTGTATAGCATTGTTTTAGTACCTTCGGTAAGGAGGCAATGCAGTGGGTAATAAGTGAATGAATTTTTATAGCCTGGAAATTGAGTCAATGCAGTGGGCTCAACCCTGTAAAGCAAAATCAGAGGACTCAACTTATTGCCTGGAAATTTTTATAGCACAATTTGTAAATGAATGGATCACTAGCAACAAGGGAAACGCTGAATGCAGGAGTTGCGAGAGTTAGTCACAGTCCTTTTTCTTCGCCTGTTGTTCTGATTAAAAAGAAAGATGGCTCTTGGAGGTTTTGTGTTGACTACAGGGAATTAAACAAGCACATTGTCAAAGACAAATTTCCTATCCCAGTTATTGATGAACTATTGGATTGGATGAGCTGCATGGTTCTTGCATCTTTTCAAAAATTGACTTGCGGTCTGGCTATTGGCAAATAAAGATGCATCCTGATGATATTGAAAAAACAGCTTTCAGGACTCACGACGGCCATTACGAATTTGTTGTAATGCCCTTTGGCCTAACTGATGCTCCCTCTACATTTCAGAGTCTAATGAACTCTATTTTCAGAGATTATTTGAGGCAGTTTATTCTGGTTTTCTTTGATGACATACTGATCTACAGTAAAGATGCTAGCAGCCATCAAAATCATTTAAGGATCACTCTTTCTATTCTGAGGCAACACAAACTCTTAGCAAAATTCAGTAAATGCACTTTTGGAGCTGAATCAGTTGATTACCTAGGGCATGTCATCTCTTCCAAGGGTGTTGCCACTGATCCTAGTAAAATCCAAGCTATGAGGGATTGGCCTAAACCTGCAAGTGTGAAAGAACTTAGAGGTTTCTCGGCTTGACTGGCTATTACAGGAAAATTTATCAGAAATTATGGCATTATAAGCAGGCCTTTAACAGACTTATTGAAAAAGAATGCTTTTATATGGAATTTGATAGTGACAATGCTTTTGAAGAATTAAAGAGGGCTATGTGCAGTGCTCCAGTTCTGGTTTTACCTGATTTTGGGAAGCTGTTTGAGATTGAAATTGATGCTTCTGATTTGGGGATTGGAGCTGTTTTGGCGCAAGACAACCATCCAATTGCTTTTATTAGCAAGGGTCTATCTGAAAAGCACAAATCACTATCAACTTATGAAAAGGAATTATTGGCGGTAATCTTTGCAGTTGAAAAATGGAGACCTTACCTGGTGGGAAGAAATTTTTAATAAAGACTGACCACTTCAGCCTGAAATACTTACTGAACCAGAGGGTTACTACTCCTTTTCAAAGCAAATGTCTACCAAAACTATTTGGGTTAGACTTTGATATCTTATACAGGCAGGGTAAAGAGAATAATGCTGCAGATGCTTTGTCAAGGGTTAATGGGGCTGAATTAAATGCTATTTTAATTTCTCAAGTTAGAGCTGACCTAATGGACAGAGTTAGGCAAAGCTGGTCTATTCCGGAATTTGTTTCTGTTGTGGAGGAAGCTAAGAATAATCCTGCAGGTCGCAACAAATTTACTTGGCATCAGGAATCACTGTTGAGAAAAAATAAATTGGTAGTAGGCCCTGATATTACCTTGAAGCAAGATATTTGTTCCTTATTCCATGATTCTTCTGTGGGGGGTCACTCTGGGGTTCATGCCACTTACAAGAGGATCTCTCAGCTTTTTTACTGGAAGCACATGAAAAAGGACATCAGACAATGGATCAGGAATTGTGTTATTTGCCAGCAAAACAAACCTATCCATAAGGCCCCAGCTGGTCTACTACAACCCTTGCCGATACCTGATGCTATTTGGACCAATATTTCCATGGATTTTGTGGAGGGATTACCTAAATCTAAAGGGAAGAATACTATTCTGGTCATTGTGGACAGACTTAGTAAATATGCACACTTCTTACTACTCGCTCATCCTTTTAAGGCATCTGATGTGGCCCAGATCTATTTTGATAATGTGTTCAGACTTCATGGGAATCCTAAATCCATTATTAGTGATCGAGACAAGATTTTTCTAAGTCAGTTTTGGCAAGAATTATTCAAATTGCAAAAGGTGGATCTGCTACTGTCTACTGCCTATCATCCACAAACAGATGGGCAAACGAAGTTGTTAATAAATGCTTGAAACTTATCTCAGATGCATGACAGGTGAAAAGCCTAAAGAATGGGCTAGGTGGATACCTTTGGTGAATGGTGGTATAACACCAATTTCCATTCTTCAATTGGCACCACCCCTTATGAAGTTGTCTATGGCCAACCTCCACAGGTTCATTTGCCTTATGTGAATGGCGACAGTCCTGTTGCTCATGTTGATAGGAGCCTAAAGCAAGGGAGGAATGTATCAGAATGTTGAAATTTCATTTGAAACGAGCACAAAAGACAGAAAAAAACCAATGTGATAAACACAGGACTGACCTTCAATTTGAGATAGGAGACTGGGTCTATGTGAAACTGCAGCCATACAGACAACATTCACTTATATTCAGGAATTGCCAGAAGCTTGCTGCTAAATACTTTGGTCCTTTTCCTGTTATTGCTAGAATTGGTAAAGTGGCTTATAAATTACAGTTACCGGAATATTCGAAGATCCACCCAGTTTTCCATATTTCGCAGCTCAAGAAACATCATGGCTCAGCTCCTGTTTCTAGTTCTTTGCCTATCTTGGATGATAACTTGCAGATAAGAGCTGAACCTATTGCTATTATTGATCGGAAATTAGCTAAACGTGGTAATGTTGCTGCTGTGTACTTTCTTGTTCATTGGTCAGATGGCACTGAGGAGGACGCTACCTGGAAATGGTCTGAAGATTTTGTGCGCCGCTTCCCTAGTTTTCCTATTGATGTTGGAAATGTTATGCGGCAGGCCAAAGCTTGAGGACAAACTTGTTTTCAAGTGGGGTGGAATGCGGCAGGCCAAAGTCTCTGTATTGGGGCGAAGAGATTCCAGTGTGCGGAGCAGGAGGGTCGCGGAGTTAGATGCGGAAGGCACTAGATGTGGAAGGACTTAACAAATAGTATAAATAGATTTGTTATATTGTAATTGCTCAGACTTGTATTCTGAACATTGTACTCTTTCGTTTCCAAATCAATAAAATCTAAGCTTCGTCCGGATCTCCGATCCCTGTGAACTTCTTCTGCAATTGATCTCCGTCATCGTCGATCTAGGTCTGTTGCATTGATTTCAGGAAAATGTACACTGTAGAGAAGGCTGGTTGCTTTGTTCGTTAGAGCTTACTCTGCTGGGATGTTTAAGTGCGACGAACGCTCAATTTACATCATTCTCAATCGTACATCTCATCCACTAATTCAGTCTGAGTTTCAAAATTTTATCTTCTTATTTTCAAACTTTAAGAATCTTTCATTGTAAATTGTCACGCTAATCTTTACAATCATGAGCAAAATGGTGGTACAGGATGTAGACATAAACGATACAAATGTGAATGGATTAGTGCACTTGTGTCATTAGTGTACTTTGAATTCTCCTCCAAATTCATGGGAATGGATTTTTGACAACAAATGTATGTGTACTTGCCAGTGCCTGAAACTACAATGTTTCATTTTTAATCATCTGGTTAAAAGATTATGTTTAGCAGATTCAAAGAGAATTTCAATATTTGAATGTCAAAATTTACCTTCATAATCTTCTTATTGAAAATCTACTTATATCCCTCCCTCCCTTCTTGGCATGCATTCATTTACGAAACTAAAATGCTGCATATCCATTCCCTTATAAAATGATCCTCATAACAAGACATCTTCTGCAACAGTTTCACAAAACAACTAAAGCTCAGACAATTCAATACTAAGAAATGACAAAGGGAATGTCTTCCTCTTCTTACTTATGTTGCATTCTTTTTGTTTTTTGCTTCCTTCTGCCTATTTTATTTTTCAGTTCCGTGCTTGCATTGACGGATGACATAGATATCGAGGTCCTTCGTGCACTTAAAGAGTGCATTGATCCCAACTCCATTCCACCAATGTCGTTTCTCGAAACATGGAACTTTGAGATGGATCCTTGCGAGAGCGGCGGAGGGCATTTCTTGGGTATTCTTTGCTCAGTCCCTAAGCCAAATGTGCCTAGTAGGATAACTGAACTTGACATTGATGGTGTTGGGTATGACGGGTTCCTTACGCAGCAAATTGGAAACTTGACTGAACTTACTGTTCTTGGTTTAGGGAACAACCTGCTTCGAGGGCCTCTTCCTGATTCTATCTCAAAACTTGAAAAACTGACTACACTTTCTGTGCCAGGGAATTTTTTCACAGGTACTTTTCCGAAAAGGTTTGGCAACTTGAAGCAGCTTCAGGTTTTAGATTTGTCCCACAACAGGCTATCTGGCCAACTCCCTCTGATGATATCAGGGTTCCGGAGTCTCACAGTCCTGCGTCTAGCAGGAAATGCATTTACCGGTAACATCCCAGACCTCCATGGCTTATGGAAACTAAATGCTTTAGACCTTAGCTCCAACATGTTGTTTGGACCATTGCCGAGGCTGCCAGTAAATTTAAGAGAACTCATTCTGAGTCATAATACACTGACAGGACATATTACTCCAATCCAGAACCTCCCGAAACTCAGGACACTGGACTTAAGTGACAACAGATTCTCCGGCGCCATACAGCAGGGAATACTCACACTGCCTAAGGTAATATCTGTAAATGTGTCAGTCAACCGCTTTACGACATTAGAGGTTGTGAAGTTTAATGGAAGGGAGACACAGCTGCAAATACTGGCTGCGCGTGGGAATCGCTTACAAGGGAAATTACCGGTGAATCTCGTCACAGTTGATAATCTGACTTCCATAGATCTTGGTTCCAACAGATTCAATGGTATCATTCCTCCTGAGTATGGTCAGAAGCTTGAAATGTCATGGCAGAGTTTATACTTGGATGGTAATTATCTAACAGGGAACCTACCGGCACAGTTTACGATTGGTACGTTGAGAGTCAGGGGAAGTGTTTCACATAATTGCTTGACATGTCCACTTACTATTCTGTTATGTCATGGAGGACAAAGGCCATCTGAAGAATGCCTGGGACAAAATTAAGGTATCCTGTCAGACATCACTCCAATAGAAGTATTTCTAAGTATTTTCTGCAAGTATCGACAGTCATACTCTTCGGGGCCTAATCATATAAGTAACAGAATAATCATAAGAATTTATAGTTGTTGGTTTCAATAAATGAATTTTAGTACTTTCCTGACAGTTTACCCGAATTTCGATCATATATGGCAAACTGGGATATTATTACTTATTAGGCCGAAAAACTGGAATACTTTTGATCCTCATCAACCCAATTCATCCCTGAGATATTGAAACCAACAACTTGATGATATTCCATACCTTGCAGCTCAGAATCTACTGGCAGATTCTCATGATGAGGATTTTCCGTCCGATTTTAAGGGTTCATTTCCTAGGAGAATCGATAGGACCATACCAGGAATTCTTTATAAGACTAAAACAAGACAATACCAATTTCCACAATTTGTATATTTAAAAAATGAGACAAGTAGAAAGCAAGAACACCAATGTTGATCAGGTCTTTGCTAGTTTTCTAAAGTTAAACTTTCCATCAACATACGTATATGATCTATGTATGATTATGACCACTCAACTACACTTTTTGTTGTCCGGATTGTTAACATTTGAGTCATCATCGTCTGAGTCGGTCAACTCCATTTTCATCAAGGAAGCTTCAGCCTCAAACTCCTAAAAACCCAACAAGAACTTGTTCAACCTTTTCAGATTATTTAATGTACTAAAGGTCATTTGATCACTGTCTTGGTTTTATTTTCTCTTAAAATTACCAAGTCAAACCAGCAGCTTCGTGACTTCATATAACACAGGCCGGAACAAGTTCTCTCCCACGATTAATTCCATTCTCATTTCAACATAACTCTCTTTTGTTCGTCTTGATTTTAGTATCTTCTTGGTTGAAAAAATGGTGATTGATGAGGGTATTGGAGATATCTTGGGAGACGGGTTACTGAAGGTGGTCTTGTTCTTCGTGGTCCAGGCACTTGTTTACATCATTTTGTCCAAATCTTCGGATGTATTTTCCAAAACAAGCAAGCTGAGGTCTGCAAGTTGGGACCGATTCAGCTTGGCTCAGCTTCAGTATTTTCTTCCAGACGGCGAAGGGTATAAAGATAATTAGAGGAAAGTCTCAGCACAGGATTCTCAGGCACGCCACGGAGGAATCTGACCCGTTTGTTTGTCTATTTTTTCGCGCTGTTAAGTTTTATGTATATGAAGTTAGATTAGTAAGGTCATTGAATTTGTGTATGCTCCTCCATTTATTGTAAAAATCCCTTCCTCAAGCATCTGTCTTGATGAAAAATATAACACATGTTGATCGGGAGAAAATGTATTTTTCCGAGGCAATCGATCGTAAACAGATAGGTCACATAGACTAAGTTTAAACATCTGTTCCAACATGACATTCGTTTAAAAGCACCGAAGCCATTTATCGCGGGTTCCCTTCAAAAAAAAGAACGTACTTTTGTTTCTTACTAATAAAGTAGATAATTTATAGATTGCAATTCCTTTGCGACCCAGTGGCCAGATACATTTAATTTTTTCGTTGTTTGCACTTTTAACCTAATTGTTCCACATTTTGACTTTTTCCCTGAAAGAAAAAATTGAAAAGTTGATTTGTGGACCGTAGATCAAATTGATCGAACGTCCTGATTTGGAATTTCAGGGTGGTTTGACTGTTTGAGCCTTTGAGGTCTCAGATTCTCAAAGTTAATTGGAGGCCTTAAAATGAACCCCTCTCATGAACCCCTCTCATGACTCATGAATAGTAGTCAAGTATTGTGTGTTTCTCTACTAGAAAAATGCATGAACACTTAAAAGGACAGCACATAGACATACGCCTAACCATAAATCATGAAATGCAGTGGGAGGGATATCAAAGTAGAAATCTTGTTTCGGTCCGAAAAAACTAAGTGAGCTGAAAAAGATTAAGATTCTAATTATTAAAAGGGATGCAGGACGATGAGAAATGCCTCCAAGTTGATCTAATCTTTATGAACCTTGTGGTTGGCGAGGCATATATACCAAAGGGCACTTGATCTTAACATTTGAATGTCAACCAGTAAAGAAATGCATAATGTTTGTGGTTATGTAAGGGACAACTAATCAATCATTGTCTTTTGTTGCTAAGAACATTCAAAAGGCCATCCTAATTTCGAGCACGCACGATAAAATTTTTAGTTTATGCAAGAAGGCAAGCGACCCAATACGCGTGCAGCACAAAGAGTAGCGGTCTAACGGTCAGCCACTTGGTCTCTATATTCAGAGGTCGGTGGTTCAAGTCCTTCCGAATGCATATCCGCCGCCTTGAGTATGGGGTTTGTATATTCCTTAAGCCATGAAGTAGTAAAAGGCGAAAATTCACAACTTGAACCCCGATCTGTTAGACCGCTACTCCTTGCACTTAAGAAAAATAAATAATCGTTTTCATTTAACTCTAAATTATTTTTCATGTATATAAACAAAATTCGTTTCAGTTGTCGATATTCATTTCAACTTCTCAACAGCCACCGATCGCCGTTCTCACTTGGTGAGTCCGCGCTTAACTCCGACTGCTCAATTTCATAAACCCTAGAATTCTCAATCGAAATCTCGCCGATTCAAATCTCTTTTATCTTTACGTTTTTCTTACATCAACTCGAATTTGTAGGTAGTTGTTTTGTTGTGGAGCGATGGTGCTCTTCCGCAGCGTGTCGGCGCTCTCGAAGCTCCGCTCTCGCGTCGTGAGTATTTTTCGTTCATTAGATTGTTAGGGATTGGAAATTGGAATATTTCGCTATGGATCTTGAAGTCGTGGTTGATTATTTTGTTCATGTCATTTTAGGTTCAACAACAAAGCTTGAATAGCAGCGTGCGTTGGCTACAGATTCAGACTTCTTCTGATTTGGTAAGTTCATTTGAGAATGTTTATTCACTTGCTGAAAAGTGTCAACAAGGGAATGGAATTAGGAACACAATCGAAAATAATGACGGCTGTTTCATTAATGTCATGCTGGTCATTTATATTTTTTTCTTCTTAATTAGCAATTTTTTCGTTGTGCAGGACCTTCAATCACAACTAAGGGAATTAATTCCAGAACAACAGGTTTGGTTCAACATTTCATAGAATCAGATATTACCAAGTCCATTTATCTTCTGTTATTTTGGCGGCGATTATTTTGTTTTGTGTTGTTTATTTTGGTTAAACGATGAATAACTTGCACGTTAGTCATTGTTTTAATTGTTCACGGTAGGATTAAATGGCATAATGCTTTTATAATTGGATAAAATTGTCAATGATTTGAGCAGTTATTTATAGCAATCGAAGCTTCTGACTTTAGTAAGGCACTTTACAATGAGGATATTCATCACTTCTTTTGTGACATCTTTTTCGGAGGAGGGAGTTTGAATGTAAAAAAGCTGATACCAATCATCAAAATGATATTTAGTTAGTATAACGTCGTGCAAATAATAGTTGTGGATTTCCATGGTATGTAACATATCATGATCCTGTTTGTTATGTGAATCATGCATCCCTTTTGTTTACAAGATGATGGAAAACTCTTGAAATTGACAAAGTAGTCGGGCGCCACCTTTTCCTTCAATGAATAAAGGGACTTTCTTAGTTTCTTTATCTATCAATATTGCCATCCTTACATGTGTTATAAGGCAAATGTTTTTAGAAATTTGCACTGATCAACTGACTGAAGATATTAATTTAGTTCTGGCTTTTATATGTCTCAGGAACGCTTGAAGAAGTTGAAGACTGAACATGGGAAAGTGCAGTTGGGAAACATAACTGTTGATATGGTAATTGAATTTCTGTTGTAGTATTGTCAATAAAATCCACACAAAGGAACAGGCAACCAAACACAAACACAAACACAAACACTCTTGTGAAAATGTTTCTTAGTTTAGCCTTTCACGTAAACTGGAACTATGAGAATGGTGTTTGTTGAATTTAAGACTGTTATCTGATTAAGTAATTTGGATGCTGCTATTGTTATTTTGTCTGCAGGTACTTGGTGGAATGAGGGGAATGACTGGACTACTATGGGAGACATCACTGCTTGATGCAGATGAGGTACGCATTCCAAATTTCTTATTGGAACAGTATGTTGCTTTGTGTTCTCTGTTGTCACTGTTTGTGTTTATGTTTGTAGCTTTAATATTTAACCTTATGTTTCTCATCCGCATACAATGCAGGGAATTCGTTTCAGAGGTTTATCTATCCCTGAATGCCAGAAAGTATTACCTGCTGCAAAGCCTGAGGGAGAGCCTCTGCCGGAAGGCCTTCTGTGGCTGCTTTTGACTGGAAAGGTATAGCACAATGCATATGCCATCTTCTTCGCGATAGTATTTGAAGCTGCATTATCAAATTTGAATAATGCATGTTTAATGTATTAATTCAGCTAATTGACACAGCAGTGATTAACTAGATCACAATCTTTTTTCCATCCTATTTCCATTGCATGGCATTTTCAAGAATGTCAGACTTGATTTACTCAATGATGACGGAGTTCTTTCCCTTGTTGTCTTAGGTCCCGAGCAAAGAGCAGGTTGAAGCGCTTTCCAAGGATCTACGTGCGCGTGCAACAGTTCCAGGTATTAGTATGTTGCAATTGCCAATTATATTCTCATATCATCTTTTTTGAAACAAGCAACTTGTCTTAGTTTATCTTGTAAATAATTAGCATGCTGCTTTCATGACCAGGCTTATTGTTTGGTGTTCTGATTTTCTTACTTCTCCGGCATAGAAAGTCATTTATCAATATTCATGTTTTTGCAGATCATGTGTACAGAGCCATAGACGCTCTTCCAATTACATCTCATCCTATGACTCAGTTTTCAACCGCTGTTTTGGCCCTTCAGGTTTCTTTTTGCATGAAGTTTGTTTTGTTAAATTGACAGTGCTTCTTTCTAGGTTCATACATATCGCTACATGACTCTTGAAAGGGTACTATTTGAGATGGTTTTAATACTCCTTGTCAAAGTTATCAGTAGGAATGTTGCTACACTCATTATGAAGCCTATCTCTATCATTTCATCTATATTGCAATTTTAGCGTTACCATAATTTTTAAGAAAATGACGGTTTCTTCACTTAATTTTGACATTTCAGGTTCAGAGTGAGTTTCAAAAAGCATATGAGAAGGGAATTCACAAATCAAAGTATGTTCTCCAATCCAATGAGTGTTAACTAAATATCTATAAGAAAAAGTATAAGTTTGACCCTGTTTTCAGGTATTGGGAGCCAACATATGAGGACTCTATGAATTTGATAGCCCGGCTGCCCCTTGTTGCGTCTTATATCTATCGCAGGTTGGGTCACTCCTCTGGCTTCCTTTTTTGGTTTTACTGATATGATCATTTCCACTAGGAAGGGAAGTCTTAATCTTCAAGTGCATCAAACTTTTCTTTGGATTTGAACTTCAACTACCATTATTTTCATTATACCTTGATGTATTGCTGATTAGATTCCGTTTTTAGTAGTTTAAAAGGGAGATTTTTATACAATCTTAACATGATACTTTTATGAAGGATATACAAGGATGGCAAGGTCATACCCGTAGATACTGCTCTTGACTATGGTGCTAACTTCTCACACATGTTGGGGTTCGATGATCCCAAGATGCATGAGCTTATGAGGCTTTATGTCACCATTCATACGTGAGTGGCCTTTAATTTGTAGTTGTTTACCTGTAGGGATTCGAAATATTGAGAGGTGGTCTTCGAACATACTTATTCATTTTCTGATCAGTCACTTAGTTCTACTTTTTTGTTTTGTCACAGTGATCATGAAGGTGGCAATGTTAGTGCTCACACAGGTCATTTGGTGAGCTTTATCGAGCAATTAACTTTTTATTTTTATTATTGTAGTCTACTTTTTTTTCTGATGACAACTCTTTATGCAACCAACTTAATAAGCATTTTTGGCAATTTCAGGTGGCAAGTGCTCTTTCAGATCCATACCTATCATTTTCAGCAGCTTTGAATGGTTTAGCGGGACCACTCCACGGTCTAGCCAACCAGGTAGGTTCTTACTTCTTATAGTACCAAAACCCATTTCAAAGTCTGAGGGCGTTTAAATAACTCATAATTTACTTAAAATTGCCTCCAGGAAGTTTTGCTTTGGATCAAATCGGTAGTTGATGAATGTGGAGAAAATGTTTCCACAGAACAATTGAAAGAATATGTATGGAAGACATTGAAGAGTGGCAAGGTATTTGAGTCTAGTTATTTTATTTTCTGATGTTTGTTTTTAGCAGTAAAGGTTGATCTTGAACAAAAACTATTCAGTATTGTATAGCATGCATTGAAATTTTCATCGCAAATAGCCAGAACTAATATTAGGGCATTTGATCTCTCGTTTCATAGTTTTTTATAAAAAATTGGCAAGAAAGGCTATTAGCCCAAAAATACGACACACTAAACCCAAATGGGGCCATTAAACCAGCATTTAGACCCTGGAAAAACGTCTAAATCCCCCATTTAATAAGATGCCCTTAAAACACCAACTCCCAGAAACTCACCTTGCACACCCTACACAATGCTTCGACACAGGAAGAGCAACTGTTTATGCACAAAAATATATGTATTGTGGGCAGTGATGTCATGATGTGAAGGACGAATGCATATTATTCATACATTTAAATATTTGATATACTTTCTGTTAAGTCAATATGCTTAAGTTTTATCATGGCCATTGAGCACGGATCATTACAGATGTAACTGGTTCTGGAACAGTTAAAAAAATTGCTTTCAACTTATATGTTCGCTTCTGCCATAATTTTGAAGGTTGTTCCTGGATATGGGCACGGGGTTCTACGCCAAACAGATCCAAGATATACATGCCAGAGGGAGTTTGCACTGAAACATTTACCTGATGATCCTTTGTTTCAACTGGTTAGTGCGTAATTCTAAGTTCTATCACGTGCTTTTTAGAAAAATTTGCATCAAACATATGCCAATCACTGAATAGTATACGCAATGAATTCTTCTGTTTAGGTTTCAAAGCTTTATGAGGTTGTACCTCCTATACTGACAGAGCTTGGCAAGGTAAACTACTTAACACTGTTTTTTCTTCTTATGCAAAGCATCCATTGCTGGTCTGAATTGTGTTCATCTGCTTTGCTGAGTTTGTTTCTTATATTTTTGGCATCTGTCAGGTGAAGAACCCTTGGCCCAATGTTGATGCTCATAGTGGTGTACTGTTAAACCATTTTGGCTTAACTGAAGCACGGTATGAATGTTAGATTTGACAATATACCCACGTGTAAACCCAACTTGTTCTGGTTGCATCAAGTTGCTTACATGATGTTTATTCCTTCAGCTACTACACTGTTCTCTTTGGAGTGTCCAGAGCTATTGGAATTTGCTCTCAGGTACGAAACCTCATGCCCCTATTATCTTCACTTATAACTTTTTCGAACCTATTGCTGATCAGTTATGCATTGTTGGTGAATGTTCAGTTGGTATGGGATAGAGCTTTGGGGTTGCCCCTTGAGAGGCCGAAGAGTGTGACAATGGAGTGGCTAGAAAACTTCTGCAAAAAAGCAAATGCTTAGCTTCACAGCTCATTTGTCTTCAGATTTTGCTGATTTAAAACACTTTTACCAATAAAAAAGCTGGGAAGCAACATTCAATCCAGTAGCATAGATAAATGCTCCAAGACATCAAATACTGCCTTGGATTAATAATTCCATCTAGCTGCTTCCTTTCCATTTTTTGGCAATACCAGTAGCACACACTCTCTGGCCACTGCTAGATTTTGTTAAATTACCCTTCCTAATAACATTGCAAAATTGTTTTACATGGAACCACACTTGTGATTGTGATGAGTAGTATCAGTCAATTATTGTTGTTTGCTCCTCCCCTATCGTAAGCATAACATGTTGTCACACGTGTCCTCCTTTGTACTATGTTGTTCTCCATCATGTTTCTGAAATCACATATTTGACACACTGGACTCTATTTCCACTCAGTCTCAGCTTACAGGTGAAAATGGCAGTCTTTACTCAGCCCAACCCCATCCTATGTCTAGGGTTTCAGTGTCCGCCATCTTCTAGATCCGCAGCTCCTATTCCCACTCTCAGTCTCCGGAGCTTCAACACCTCGTCTTCATTCCCCAGGTACACAAACACACTGCTTATAACCCGATTCTCTTTATTCAGCATCTGTTTGTTGGTTAACATCTTAATTTAAACTAATTCAATTTTAATTATCTATTCTCTTTTCATTGTTCATGTGTTCCAATGAAGGAGGAACCATGACTGATTTCCAGGATCCCTTTGTCTTTAGATCATACTTAACTGTCATAAAATCAATAAATAGCAAATCACGATTGTGTCTAATCAAATGCCATTTTCTCAATGCATATTAAGGTTCAGTTAAAGTCATCCGTCTTGACGCCTCGTAATTCTGTGTTACAACCTCATCTTCAATTATAGTTGTGAACAATATGTTCTTTTATGCATCTCAATTGCTCTTCTTATCAATATATGCGTTCTAGTTGCAACATTCTTAATTGTTCTTTGTAAAAATATGTACACGCCGAGCATCTCAAAAATGTTGTTCCTACAGGATTTCTTACGGTATCAACTTGCTACAAAGAAAGTCCTTTCAAGCTACATTTGCATCAAACTCTGACTCTGTACAAGGGAAAAACACAACAGCAACTGACTCCAGCACAAGCAATGAGACTGAAAGAACCCCACAAGGCCCTCCATTCCTCACCATTGTGGCTGGAGCCATTGTCTTTTTCCTTGCGTGTTGGTTTGTAGGATCACTGGTAATTTGGCTGGTTAGTCCCATTGTGAACCTATTTATCTCCAAGTAAAGATCTTTGCGTCTTTGTATGCTGGTTACATTGGCAGCACCTATCAGCAAAGGGTATTTTAATTAGCATGCTTCCATTGTGTAACTTATTCAGAACTTTTATGCACGGAGTCTGTTGCAATTTCTCACTTATCAAATTTATCAACAGATGTTATTATTTTATTTTTTGATTACATTGTATGGGTTTACAATCTTGCCAATTTTAGGATTCCTTTGCCAAAAACCACCATTTCAGTTGCTTAATTTTTAAAATAATTATTCCAACTTTTTTGGAGAGCCATTCGTCAGTTCAGATATTGTTAAATCGTGGCACCCCCGTTCTGACATCTATTGTCGAAAAATTAATCATTGACTTAGTTTACTGTGATTTGAATCTAATTTTGACATTAAAATTAATCTAGTAACATCATTAACTTTAAAACAAAGTGAATTCAAGATTAATAAAAGTCAATTATTAAGAAAAGTTTCAATACGTAGAGATGGATGAAATTGATAAATATGGGTTTCTTGTCATCCATGCTCCAATTAAATAAAATTGTAGTGTAATTAAAGTTTGATGATGTTATCAGATAAGTTTATTAATGAAAAATATTGATTTCATCATGATCAACTAAGTCAACGACTAATTTTCCAGCAGAATACGTTAAAAACGACGATAAGATGTCACAATTTAACGATTTCTAAATTGACGCGTGCGTTTTCTCCATAATAAAGTTGAAAGAATGGTTTCGTTATAATTGAGCTATTGAAATGATAGTTTTCGGTAAAAAAAACTGTCAATTATTACAGAAACATATGTACGAAACCAAATTTACAAATTCAAGTTGTTATACTAGTAAACAAGTAATTCAGGTAAGCATGTGAGACTTATGTGTTCGTCACTGAAATCGTCCAATATGATAAGAAATTGACAGGTGACAAAATGTCATTTTTCCATTTGAAGGATATACACACCAAAGCAGAATCAAACACGAAAAAAGCCTGTGGTTGACGCCGACGGCTGGTTCACACACTGTGGTTCTTCACCGCCGTCGTTCTCGTCTTCCGTGGAGGTTGTGTTGGCTGCGAGGGCCTTGTTCGTTTACTTTTCTGTGGTTGCTTTCTTTCTGCGTTGTTTCGTTTCTGTTTTGGTTAGTTCAGGTTTGTTTTTGTGGTGGTTTGTTCTGCTATTCAGTCCGGTTGGGTGACGTTTTTTGGGTCGGCGTTGGCTTTCTTCACTTGGCTGGATGTTTTAGTTGGCTGCTGGTGGTGTAATGTTAATTGGCAGCGGGGTTTGCCTGCTGCTGGTTGTCTTTTTGACATCGTCGGTGCTCTCCTAGGTTGTAGATGGTGTTTCCTGGGATTTGTGTTGGCGGTGATGCTGCTGCCTCGGCTCGGTGCTGTCGGCTGCTGTTTCCGGTGTGTTTACGGTGTCTGTTTTGTGGCGGCTGTTTTTGTTTTTGTTCTATCGCCGCTGTCTGATGACGGAGATTTGGCTGCGGAGCGGTGGCTGTTTTTTGAGTCGGTTTGTGTCATCATCTGCTGACACGTTGAACAGATGCTGTCGGTTTTGATGACACGTTTCTTGGCTGATGATTTCCACGTGTCTCATCTGATCGGCTGATGCACAGATGCTTGTCGGTTTGGTTGACAAGCCCAACTAATATTTGCAGGCCCAATTTGGGTGGAAAGGCTCGTGTTCACAGATGTGGATGGTTTGTTTGAATCATCTAAATTAGACCATGTTTGGTTTCCGTCCGAGAATATCTTTTCAGATGTTCATGGTCTTCATCATTTTACTATCACAGCGTTCTCGGAAGCTGATCACTATGGTCATACTTTAATTTCCAGTTTATTTGTTCGCCTATTCTTTGGTACTGAGGCGAAGTACCTTGTTCACACTGTCCTTAGTTTCATTTTATTTTGTGTTCGAGGTCTCCATTCGCTGGTCGATTGGAATTAAATCCTCTTTTATGTACCTTCTGAGTCTTTGGACTCTTTTAATCAAAAAAAAACACGAAAAAAGCCTAACGCACAGGCCGACCATTCAAAATATCAAATTTCCCCTGCTTCTATCCCTCTTTACACTTTCAAGTTTCAACTTAGGATACTTTGATAAATTTAGTAAAATTACTAAAATACCCTAACATATGTCGCCCATCTTCTACTACGTGTCGCAATTTGAGAGTTCAATATGGACAGACTCCTCGTGCTCCAAGCAACGCTCATCAAACATTTAGCATTTTGTGAAACACAAACTGACAATCCTGTTGCCCCATCATCTGGTCAATTAGCAACATCTTTTTAACACCAAAAGCTATTTACATGTCCATTTCCAAACACACAAACACATCTATTCTGATCTTTCTTAAGGTGCTGAAATTTCATCACGACGAAAAGGAGCCAGGGGTGGCCTCATCGGAGCTACGAATAGAATAGAATGGTCTATACTTGGCCACTTGAGGAAAATAAGTGATTGCTTTGAATGGTTTTACATTAATAGTGGCTTGAGCTTCACAGGAGGGACACATGGTTAGAGTTGTGGCAGGGGATTGTAAGCAGAATAATGGGTTTGATGAGTTGAGTGCTTTAAGATCTTGTAGCTCCTTCTCTAGTCTTCTGTTCTCTTCATTTAATGTCTCGCAGCGCCTTTTCAGGTACTCACAGTCTACTTCTGTTTGCTTCAGCTTTGTTCTATACATGAAAACACATCAGGGTATTTAGTATCATATCCACTTATCTCATATAAATGCTGAAATTGGTATACCAGGATGTTGGAGGTACCTTGCCCTTCTGTTCTGAAACCAAACTTCAACTTGTCGGGGACGAAGATCGAGCTTTTTTGCTAGAGCTATTTTTTGTTTCTGCTTAGAAAATATGATCAAACGTTCATATAAAGCGAAGAGCTGATCAATTGAGTTAACTGAATGATAAGATCCAAGTAGGTCAATAAATATGAATTAATAGACGTAAGTAAAAAAAGAACTTACAGGACTAAGAGTGTTATGCTCTTTGTAGCTTTCTTCTAAAAAAGCTGACTGATCCTTAGACAACCTAAGCTTCTTCTTGCAGTCATTTTGACCAATCTCTTCGCCTTCTTCTCCGGATATGCTTCTCTTGTTACTCATCTCAAAAGACGAATGAGCGCTGATGGGTGGCGAACGAGCTCCCCCACCGTCTGCCTCCACCACTGAATGTAAATATCTACCATTAGAGTTAGTCTTGTTGACACTAAATGTTACACCACCCAAGCTGAGACCCAACTCCATGTCTAGTCTATTTCTGATATGAACTCAACTTTTCTTGTGTAAGAAATAAGAAATATGCTGTGTAGTATTTCAACAAACAGATGTCAAATGTTGGAAGAGAATGATGTAAGAAGATAAGGCAAATGCAATGCAGATAAAAGAAAGAGGAATCCAAGCAGTTGAAGGAGAGACTTGTTCCATGTAAAACAAGCAAAGGTCACTTTGTGTGGATTTTACTATTTGATGATATTCAAGGATATCATGATTATCATGCAACACTATAATTAATAAAAACATGGATGATGCATGTGGGCCAATTTCAATATCAACTTTTAGTACCATGAAATCTTAACTTTGATTTAGGGGCATTAAACATACGAGGGATGCTCTTTTGAGACCCCTATTAAGGGGTGAGATTCTGAGACCCATCATGACCGTTGATTGGGTTTGCTTTTGAGGTCCAGATTGTGCCACGTGGAGGTGTGAGAAATTCGAAATTCGAAATCGGAGGTGAGAGAAATTGCTCTCACCTCCACGTGGCACAATCTGGACCCCAAAAGCAAACCCAACCAACGGTTATGATGGGGTCTCAGGGTCTCACCCAACAGTGAGGGTCTCAAAAAAGACCACCTCTTAAACATACATTCTAGGAGATGCAACTAAAAATCTAACAAGAGAAAAGCATAAGGAAATTGTAGACAAGAATAATAGGTGGGTGTAGTTGTTGTCCTCTAATCATATTAAGGGTGCAATAATGACAATCATCAAGACAAAACCAATGATTATTCTTATGTTGAAATTTGACTCTATCTGATTCAGTGGCTTGGTATGCAAGTTAACAGTTTTTTAAAATCAGAAGTCTATGATGAACAGGTTAAAGTTAGCTTAAGTTATGCAAAAGTTCAAGAAGAGTGGCTGCTAATTGAATACCATTTTATTCTTTACAACTTTGGATGTTTGTGTGCATTTTGCAATCTGCATGCTTCTGATTTGTTTGTCTGGCACTTTTTTGACACCATGCCTTCCAATCATCATCTCATGTATCATCCTTAGTCCTTCCTCCCCTCATACTTGAATTATGCTTTTAGTACAATTTACCTTGTGCCACACAATTATTTTTCACAATAATCATCCAACTTATATATACAGGGATATCTCATGTGTATCCATCTATTTTGATGAATTTATAAAATCCATTTTGCATTCGTTGGCTGAGATTGCACCACGTTATTGCATTTGTTATGTGCATGTCACTTGCAAAATATTTGCAAATCACATGCCTCATTATTATGTTGGCACAATCTGGTGCATTGATAAAATACAATGAACGGATTCAATGTGGGTTCCATGGATCCACAAAAATAGATAGATTCACATGAGTAAATCTCTCTTTATATAAAAAGGTTTGCTCATGTAGATCCATCTTTTTTGGTGGACTCGTTAACTCCACTTTGCATTCGTTGATTGCATTTCATCAATAACTGAGATTTTCATCACGTCATTGCACATCACGTGCAAAATATGGGATGCTCACGTGTCTCATTATTGTGTTGGCGCAATCTCCTCCATTGATAAATACAATCGACAAATGCAGAATGATGTTCACTAGTCCACAAAAATATATATACGATATCCTTCCGTCTCTATATGTTTGTCTGTTTTCTTTTTTAAACGTGCCTTTATATTTGTCCACTTTCATAATCACACATTTTACTTTTAATTCACATTTAAAAAATAATTCATTTTCAACAACATATCATATACTTCTATTTTCTTTCAAACCACGAACTTTACCGTTTGTGACAAATAGGGGTGCAAGTGAGACGATACACTCAATAATTACTCGATGATTGACTCGATAACAACTCGGTCAATACTAGTTCGATAATAAACGAGTCGAGTATGAACAAAATTATGAAACTCGTTTGATAAACGACCCGAGCTTGAACAATGTCATACTCGACTCGTTTATGTTCGTGAACAACTCAAATAGATATTCGATAAGATATTCGATAAGATATTCGATAAAAACTCGACAAGTACTCGATAAATACTGGCTTATAATCCGAGTATGAATGTGAATACGATATTTATAATACATATATGATTGTAGTTTGTTTAAAATATTATATATTTATATAATTAATTTGTTTAAAAACATTTATACTTGTTTAAAATTCATTTAACACTAAATTTTTATATATTGGTATACTCGATAAAAACTCGAACACGGCTCGAATTCGTCAAAATTAAACGAGATGAGTATGAACATGATTTTTAGATCTCGATAAAAACTTGACTCGAACTCATGAAATTTTAACAAGCCGAGTTTAAACAACCTAATAGTCGACTCGACCCGTTTGCAGCCGAGTGACAACTGACAAATAAAATCGGCAGAGGGATTATATATTAAGGACTTTGCTACATGGTCGAATGTCAGATTTTCAATTATTTTCATTATATTTTGAAGAGTAGAGGTACTATAATAAATTTACAAAATTCACTACGACAAAACTTATACATACTATACAATGGGTTTTGGTCGGATTCAGATTTACTACTGCAACAATATTTTGAAGCGATTCAAAACTATATAGTTTTAATGAAGGAATCATCCAAAACTATACTATAATATAATAAATAATATCAAAGTGACATTATTTTAGTTCTCGCAACAAATAAATGTGTTGCATCGAATCCAAATCCGTTTTGGCATTATGACTTTTGTGGTCAATAAACACTCGTTCATTAAACATACATTCTTTATTTCAGGTCAAGTCCTAGGAAAGCAATTTGGCAGAATTTTTTAAAAAAGGCAGAAAGATGTGTTTGTAAAATAATACTCTTCTATCCCTTAATATTTATTCACTTTTCTTTTTGATGTCCTATAATGTTTGTCAACTTTCAATCATTCTCATCCATACATTTTACTTTTTCTCTCAATTTTTATAAATCACTTATTTTCTATCCATATTTTACACTCATTACTACCTAAAATATCGTAAAATTTGTACTTTTGAACAAACATACCAGGACAGAGGGAGTAAAGCGTTCAGTAACAAGACAATGTATAATGTATAGAGTAAAATAACCGTCAATGATAATTATCACATATATAACCGCGCAATTCAAATTCAAAATCCAATAATCAAAATCAATACTGAAAATTTCAATAGTTGAACAATTCAATCAAAACTAAAATTAATCTCAATTGTTAAATAATCAAAATCAACTTTTCAAATTTTGACACAGTCCTATAAATGAAGTATGTCTTTCCTATTCTTAACCACGGTATGGTATTTACTTATTCCTCTGTATGCTAAGAACTTGGCTATCAAAAATAGAAGAACAGATCTGGATACATTTACAACACCAGGACTTGCCTTGCAAACATATTTTGTACATCATTGTAGTATAAGTTAACACAGATATTGAGAAACCTCCATAGATGTCTAATATACAAATCTCACACCCAGCAGCATACTTCATGCCATGAGATACAAGCCTTGAAGGAGACACATAATTAGAAGACTGAAACATGTGGGAGCAATCTTGGGTCACAAGTAATCATTCACGGCATAATTTTAATGTCTTCGGCTCTTTAATGCCTTGCTTATAAATTGCTTAGCCTAGAGAAACGGTAAAATGCATCTCTAATCTGATTCACAGAAAAGAATAAGCATGAGTAATGTAATTTTTACAACTATCTTACCAACAGGTACAGTGTGAGATGACAAAGCGCAAGACAATTAACATGGACAAACAGTAAAATGTGTAGGAATAATACCACTTTCCCCATCAGATATATCAGCTAGCTTTCCTAGAGCATCAACCAGCGCTTCCTCCTGCTCCTGCACGGCATACACATAATGGATAAAGATATAACCTAAAATCCTACAGCTCTTCCTTGACATTCATTTGTGGTTCTCACCTTCAGAGCCTTCTTCGCCTTTTCAATCTCCAACAGATCAGGGTTACTAGAGTTGAATACCCTCTCAACCTATAAACAAATTTACTTCTGTCAAATTTCAGTTTTTGGGCAGGTGACAAAAGAGGCTAGCACAAACAGGACTCTGGGGCTCACTTCTTTTAAGAGATGGCCTGTGTGCAGTATCGGATAGTAGATCCTTTATTAGCATTGCCGTTTTGTGTATGTGGATAGCCTTTTCGACTCTGCCCTTCGGAAGCCCCTTAACAGACCCTGTGCCTAATGTGCCATTATGTACCACGGGGCTTTTCACATTATGCCCAGATCCTCCGTAGCCTCCTCGAGGAATTCCAGGATCACCACCTTCCCATCTTATGTCTCTAGGAGATATCTATATAACATGAAGCTAGTGTGATCATAAAGATTATGTTTCTGAGAATGCTGCATAAAACTCGTAAAAACAAAATGAAAAATATAAGCCAATTGTAGAGGCAGCGACGCTCTACATCTGTTGCACAATGCAAAAGATTAGAACAAGAAACAACGAGACACTCTAATACATTTTACTGGTCACGCGATACGTGTGAAATCTTAGCAGCAAAGAAGAAAGGAAAAATGGTTCATGTATTTTCTAGTAAACGCTTTCCTATGAGCAATGATGAGCATGAGAGTTAAAAATATTAAAAATTGTGCTAGTAAATCGATAAGAACAGTGTGAAATCTGATAGACAAAAGGGACTCCCATAACTGATTAGAGAAAAGATAAACGAAACTGGAATTTTAGCAGGAGTAACTGCCAACAAGTGTGTTTAATTTAAGAAAATTATATTATGTACCTCTGCAAGATTAACCAACTCCCAAGTCTCTTTAGCAGATCCCTTGTCATATACCAAAGCATGAAGGCCCTGAATTGTTAATATCCGGTTGCATAAGCTGAAATACAACATTTGTCTACAACTACGTGCAACTCCATTCACATTGTATTAAGCTGACCTGAATCGGGTCATAGTTTTCAATAACAGCCTCATAAAAATTGTTGTCATCAGGCCATCTAGTTTTCACTTTCCTTCCAATCAATTTATAATTTTCTGCATCGGCAGAATCATTAGCAAGCGCACCAGATGAGGCGCGATTTGCAAATTGACTCCTTACAGCAGATCCAGAGGAAGCGAACTGCATTAACTTGAAAGATGAACTCTCATTCCAGATAAGAAAACGAAGAATTTCCAAAACGAAACGTAAGCAAATTAGGATTAGCTGCAGATTATTATTGACTTTTGACTTACAGATTTCTGTTTCTTCCCCTTGGGACCATTAATTGACCCCTTTTAGTAGCAGATGATGATAGTGGTTTAGAGGCAGGAGCCTGTGGATCGTATAGGGGTGATGGAGATGGACCACTAAATGACTGATGTGCAGACTGCACAACCTTTTGTTTCTTCCGTGACGCTGAAGCAGCAGGACTTGGTAAGAGATCACGACTAACTTGGTGGGCATTATTTCCAGTTTGGACCATAGTTTCCATTCTCCATTGCCTGACAGAAAAGGAGAAAACAATCAATGCTTGCAGGATTGCATCACATGCATCTTGTGCTGGAATTGTTAGACAATGATGATTTTGACACATTCATACCTTATTCTCCTGATGGTATCGTCTGCATTCACTCTCTTTGAAAGCTCACGGTGTTCATCATCTGATACTCTCAGTTCTTGTCTGAGTTGGATCATAAAATCTTCTTTTTCCTGAAAAATATTTCACAACACAAATATTAAATTAGGAAATGGGTGGGAGATAAACTAAATTGATGATCAATGTTCAAGAACTACCCATGTGAGGACATCAGCTTGTGCTTTCAAGGCTCTGAGGACCGAAACATAAGCTTCCTTTTCAATGTTGTGAATTTCAGTTTCCATATCAGTATCACCATAGACTCTAGAATGAGGGGCAGATCCCATAACGCCAGTTCTTCCATTCCCTGCAAGCCGTCCACGTGAAATTCTATTTTGATGAGATGGAGGGAAATCATCATCAGTCCCTGCCAGGATCAAAACTCAAATTAGTTTCAAGGTGCACTGCACAAACAACATAACAAGTCTAATAGTATAGATGATCCCAAATCGGAGCAACATGCAAAATAACGAGCAAAGTTATTATTCACTTCATTTCATAGATATTAGTTTAACAAGTTGGTATAAAACAAGGCTGGTGGCAACCATAACAACCGTTAATAGAACAGATTATATCACAGCAAAGCCCCAAAATCTACTTTACCAAACAGTCGAACAAAAAGAAATGATGCATGGATGACGGCCATGCATGGATCTCTGGGCAGACAAATTATACGAACAAACTTTCTGATAACTTCAACAAATACTTGAAAGATAGACAAGTTATGCATTCAAACTAGCAATAAAAATAACAAACACTGCAATGCCTTCTCAACGCTTGCGTGATGCCTAAATTATTTCAAATGGGATAGCATAAGAGGTTCCATAAATACTGACCACATCATACCACCAGAATAATAAATCTGTTACTTAATTACGGAATGTTTTTGCACACATGTAACAATATAGTCAAAACATATTAGATGTGATGCAGTCAGGTAATAACTAGCGGGTTTGCGGAATTTTTTTGTGGGTGCGTGGATTATACACAGTGAATTCTGATATTGGCTGTGTTTTCCTCAAGCTAGATTATCATTTATTAGTAGTCACAATTATCTCTCAAGTTGAAGTACATTTGTAGTAGAATCCCATAACCTAAAGATTTCAATTCTTCCATTAGGCCATGGCAATGTTTCATCATACATGACATCACTCATAAAATCAATTTTTGGAGAGTTGAAGAGAGTTAGTTACAATCACTCTTGAGCTGTTATCCCAAAAGTACACCATTGTTGTCCACTGACAGTTGATAACGATCATTCCAGCCATTGGCCCATTACCATAAACTAAATCAATTTATAATTGGGAGTCCTTGCAGAGAAGATAACATCAATCCCAAATTAAATATTTTTCACTCTCAATTCTACAATGTGATTATCTCATAAATTCACAAAGGATGGTAAAATATACAAAACCAAAAATTAAACTTGCAAAGTGTAACCCTATGTGTGATCATTATGCCTGATTCGACTCACAAATACAGAAAATGAAAATTAGTGCACTCATTGACAGACCAAATTCTCATTAGATTTTATCTTCTCCAAAAACATAAACCTTGCATAAAGACAAAACGAACCATTTGACCGCAACATGCCCAAAGTATCAAAAAGTTGACAGCATAACTTCATAAATATTGAGACTGCGCATAGATAGAAGAACACAAGAAGCCACTCTGCGCCACTCTATCAAACATAAGAATATATAATGATTTACTAAACTGATGAAAAAAGCAACATAGCAAACTCCAGAACACTTGCTCAATCCAATCAATGAGAACAAAACCAATTCCAAATTTCACCAATTATACCCCACACCTAAAAAGGCCTAAACTTGACACTAATTATTCAACAAAATCAAATCTTTTTCTCTGGGTCAACTCAACTCACCACTGCTGTCATATGGCTCGAAGTCCATGGCCAGTTTTCTCCTTCAAACCAAAATCCAATTCTGACTCCAGCCCTAAATCAGTTCAGCTGACACCAAGCGACCCCAATTCGGTAACAACAACACGAAATTCAAGTGGAAACGATCAAGATCAACACTTGGGAGACTGTAGACAAAAGGACGATGTTGATGTGTGGTTTTAGGGTTATGCTTTGTTTTGTGAATTGATTGTGAGTGTGTCGGGATCCAATTCGATGATCAGCAAGCCCAACCCTAAGCTTAACCAAGTGTGTTATGTCCGCGTCACGTCAGGTCTATTTCCGTAATTCTACTTTCGTCCCTAAAGTTGTTAAATAGATTGTGATGAGTAACAGAGAGGATTATGTAGAGTAGATGAGAAGAATAAGAAGAAGAGAAGTGGGATTATTATTTCTTGATGCATCTGATAGAGTTTTTGATACATTTATAGATTCACTTAGCAGTAACTAAACGATTCCATTCCCACATTTATTGTAGTTGCTTCACCTTCACTGACTCTTGCGTTTGTTATTCCGTTTATTTCGTGAAAGTACTAGCGGGATATTTAGAAGATGTAATCCTCTGTTGTGCGCTTCTCTGTTGCTCACTTGGACTCTCATGTGGTGCATCAGATTGTCAATATTTGTTATCGTCTAGAGCCATGGTCACGATCGGGTTAGCTTAGTTAACAAGAGCAGGGGTAGAAAGTGTCAAACACCGGAGCCACGGTCACGATCGGGTTAGCTTAGTTAGCAAGAGCAGGGGCAGAAAGTGTCAAACACCGGAGCCAATTCGAGTTTGATTCATGGTGAGGGCAGAGCAGGAGTATGCGGAGAAGAATAAAACGAAATAATTAAGTTGGCTTGAGAATGGGGTTGTTCATTATTTGACCAATTTTTTTAAAAAAAACATAATCGTTCGGTGCCAACTGAAGGATATTTTGACTAAAAGAATCAAGTGTAATTTAATAATTTTGATTTTAAGAAGTTTAACTACAAAAGTGCCTTCAAATTTTGCGGAACTTACAAATGAGGTTTTGGAGTATTTTGGTAAAAAAAATCATCCGTAAGCGGGATTTCTCTATTGTTTTAAAATTGAAAAGTTCGATTTTGAAGTTTAAAATAAAGTTGATCTTAGGATTTGAATTGGTTGGTCCTATAGGTATTCAACCGACGTGACACTTCTTAAGCAAAACTACGTGTAACATGTTTTATTAATCGTCAAAGAACACCCGGTTCAAGTTTATAAATTCATATATTTGATGAACATGCGAATTCAAAATTGCAAGTTCTCACTTTCTCTCTTTTCTCTTCTCTCATCTCCTCCCGCGATGGCTCACGTTTGATCTACATTTTCGGTCAGTTCTTAACATGAGCTAATGAAGACGGAGTAGACTTGAGCAAAGAAATTCCTTAAAGATGAGCTGAAGAGAAGAAAATGAGTGCAAATGAATTGAAAGGAAACAGCGAAGTAAGAGATGAGTTGTACATTTGAAGATAGGAAACTTAGTTCTCTATAACTTACATGAGAGCATATCTGGTGGAACTGTCAGATATGGTGAATTCATGGATCCCTCATCATCACCGTCCATCTCCTAATATATATTTAATGAGAGATAGACACGTGGTTAGGTGAGAGAAAAATTAGTTTGGTTTGATTTGGATGATTAGTTAGGTTAGTTTGTGTGTATAAGGGTATATGAGTCATTTTATAAACCCATCAATTATGTACAGACTGACAACTATCTGTAATCAAAACCCATTTTTCAAACCTCCTCTCGCCGATCCCTTTCCTCCTCCTCAGTCCTCCCCCTCTCGAATTAGGGTTTACAACTCTCCCGATGTCGGAACGGCGCGGATGCTCACTCTACATCTCTACATCAACCGTGCTCCACACTAGAAGACCAAAATCGCTACGACAAAAATGTACAGAGCAGCGGCGACGACGAGATGATTGCTATCAGCTCTGCGCGTCCGATCGGTTCGTCACTGCCCTCCGACGAGCCACCAAAGCCCAGACAAGGCAGATCTGGTTGAGCCACAGCGTTTTTCGGCGCATCTGTCTTCCGCCGACGACCCAGTTCGTCACTGCCCTCCGACGAGCCACTGCTCGAAACGGGAGGTGTTAACGACTGCAAAGCAAGCGGAGAAGCTGAGGCAGGATGGAAATCTTTATTTTAAGAAGGATCGGATAGGAGCCGCCATTAAAGCTTATACTGAGGTTTACTTTTATTCATTTTCTGTTTTGATGATTTTTGGATTTGAAGTTTTGTTTTAAAGGTTTCATTTTTGAGTTGTGGAAATTGTTTGTGTGTTTTAGGCTATTACTTTGTGCCCTAATGTGCCGGTGTATTGGACGAATCGGGCCTTGTGTCATCGTAAGAGGAAGTAGGTTTTAAAAGAGAGTTTTGTTCTTAGTTGTTGGATTTTTCCGAGTTTTATATATTAATGTATGAGATGATTTTATATTGTAGGGATTGGGTGAGGCTGGAGGAGGATTGCAGGAGAGCTATTCAGCTTGATGGTAGTTCAGTGAAGGTTGACGATGGCCCCCTTTTTGATGATACTTGTTAAGTGGTTATAAATTGATTACTGTTTTTTAGCAAGCAGCGACATTTGTATTTGATCTTGTTATGTTGACGACAAAACTTTGGAAAGGAAAACAGAACATATTTCGGTGATTGTTACCTTGGGCCAGCTATTTAATGATAAGAATTGATGATTTTGTTGCCAGATTAGTGTTTGGATGAAGTTGCGGAATGTTAGTATTTGACTTTACGTTCGTCCATTTGTTTTTGAAGCGTGTAGAAGTTTTAAGTTGCAATGCAGAGGGCCGCATTATGCCGCTTGTTGGTTTGTGATGGATATGAAGACGAATAGAAGGGGGAGGAATATATTGCGAGTGTCATCTGCACTAGCGGAAACTGCAGTTTCGGAGTGGCCCTTGGGATGTGCATCCTAGGGTTTTACCGGACTCCAATATTTTGGAGTGGGTTGGATTCGGAGGTCGAGGAAGAGTGGGTTGGATTCGGAGTGGGTTGGATTCGGAGTGGGTTGGATTCGGAGTGCATCCTAGGGAATGAATTATTTGTAACTTCAGGGACTAAATTGTATTTGTATTCAGGGACTAAATTGTAACTTTAGGGACTAAATTGTATATAATTATTTTTGTGTATGATTGTTGATTTTTTGAACCCAAATGCATCTATGTATTTGTATGTGCATCTTGTATGTGCAACCCAATTGTCGCAGTATTTTATATGTGATCTTGTATGTGCATTTAGTATGTGCATTTGGTATGTGCATTTCGATATGTGCATTTCGTAGGTGCATTTCTTATTTGCATTGTCTGTATTTCTCTTTGCACTTTCGAATTCAATGTTTTCATTCTGATTCATATTACAACACATGTCGACTGAGTGAACTAGTAACTGGTAAATGTAATATGTTATTTTCAGTATTGGTAGTATGTTGTCTGAATGTTGGCTTTCCAATTGGCAAGACCTGTTTTTTGGATATTCTCTTTGCATTGTATGTGCATTTTGTATGTGCATTTTTTATGTGCATTTTTGTATGTGCATTTTGTATGTGCATTTTTGTATGTGCAACACATGTCGTACTGAGTGAACTGGTAATTGTTTGTTGCTTATCAATTCGCCAAATACAACATGTTCACAATTCTAGCACTGACTCTTAATATTACAACATGTTCCAAACCGCCAGTACAAACCAAAATACAACATATTTTACAGACCTCTACACCAACAGCAGCGTACACAATAGCCTCAAATCTCCTTCACAACCACAACAACAGCAACTCATCTTTTTCTTCAGCAACTAACGGAACTCAGCACTTCAGCTATGACTTCACAGACAACGGAGTCCAATATATTGCCCCATTCGGCGATGTAGTCACTAAACAATGAGAATCATCCGTTACCATACAACTGCGATTTCCAACTGCGAACATAACACAATTTAGGTAAAATGATACTGAAGCATATCATTTTTGTTCAAAATAATGCAATGCAACACAACACAGGACGACTGCATGCTGAAGTGCAAGTGGGGAAAAAATGCAACTATGAGTTGCAACTACAAAGTGCAATAGTAAGGTGCACATGTGAGGTGCAACAGTTAAAATGCACATACAAAATGCACATAGCTTCAAGCAACCTTCATGATTGTACAAAATATGTTTGCATTTTATGTTTGCATTTTATGTTTGCATTTTATGTTTGCATTTTGTGTTTGTATTTTATGTTTGCATTTTGTGTTTGCATTTTGTATTTGCATTTCATGTTTGAAGAACGTGTGTTTCCATTTCTTTGCATTTTATGTTTTATGTTACGTGATTGCATTTTATTTTTTAATTTTAAATAATTAAATATTTATTATTTATATTTAGTTCGTTTAATTTTCAATAAACAGTAATGGTGAAGGGAATAAAAATATTTGTTTCATAATTTGTAAGAAATTGTTTACAAATAATTTTCATAACTTGTAAGAAATTGTTTACAAATTGTAGTGATTGTGGGTGAGATTGAAATGGATTAAAAAGAAGATGAAGTCTTGGGAGTTGATGAGTTTGATATGAAAATGAAATTTGATGAAAAAAGAATGAAAAAGTCACAAACATTAAAAAGATTACAAAATTAACTTTCATTCATATCATTTCAAATTTCAAAACAATACTTAACATCAAAGTACAATCACACATTTAATGCATGCAAAACTGTCACATCACCACATTAATTGTATCAACACACTTGCTATCAACAATTAATGCTAACAATTTGATACTAACTAATTCCTAACTATGACTATAATACCCTTGGTTACATAAATAAATTGTATTTAATGTTGCCACGTGTCGCTCCCTCAATCCATGGATGAAAGCGATCCAACGGTGATGGAGGGGGTTCCATGGACCCATGGAAAGTGGGGGGTTCCATGGGATACTTTCCTAACTTACATAACTAGAAGAGTGCATTGGAGTATGAATAATGTATACATGTGATTCTATACTTTAGTTGTCATCTAGCCCATCTAGACCATTTTGCATAATAAATCAATGTAAATAGAATTTTGCTTAATGCACCAAGGTGGCAAAGTTCTGTACTAATGTCGATGATCCCACATTTCCCCTTGAATATAGGCAAATGTGATGATTTGAAGGGAAAGGTATTCTCAACTGTTGATTTTTATTAATCTAATGGTTGATATTGATAACTGTATTCTCAACCGTCCGTATATTTCACAAACAACCCCATATTTTAATTAAAAATGAATTAAATCTCAATCGTTAGATCAATCAAAATCAATGAATGTGATGATGTTATCATGTCTTATGAAATTTTATTGTCTCTATATCCGAACTCTATAAATATAAATACAATTGTAACAAAGATTATGAAAATCTGGAAAGTTAATGAAAACTCTTAATCTCTTCAACCCTAATCTTCTTCCTTCTTCATCAATCTCTTTTATGATCATTCTAACCCTCAAATTGCCAAAACCATACACACCACCTGTTTGACATCCTGTAAAAATAACGATAAACACGAGTTTCATACCAAATTATATTCAAGTAACTGAATTTGTTAAACCATCAGAATCCCCCAATGCATCAACTAGACAATTTAACCTTGACTCCAAAAACTAGACATTTGAACTTGCAGGGAAAATATGCATCAATCAGATATTCAGCTAAAACAAAGAATATCTTAAGTTCTTAACACATAAAACTATTGCTCGAACATGGATCTGCCGCAAAAGAGCCGCCATGTTTGTAGACTCATCATATTTTAGTATCTAACGGTCAGGAAAACAACAGCCAGACAAGACAACCCACCAACAATCCTTTTATTTATTTTTCCTTTTTCATTAAAAATACAGTACCTAGCTCTCTCCAAACGCGCCTTCCTCCGCCATTCCCGCGCCGCACAATCCTCTCTCTCTCTCTCTCCATCGACCGCTTTCTCTCTTTGGTTGAATCAGATTGCACTGACTGAGAAAAAGGGCAACAAAAGATTCAAGCTTTGGATGTGTTGATGACTCAATCTAAGAACAAGGGAGCTTCAGCTTCCTACATCTCACTCCCCATGTCCTCCACCTCCCTCCTCATCACACCTCATCCAAAAAAGCCTCACACTTTCTCAACACTCACCCTCTCCACCTTCATAAAAACCCCAGCTTTATGGTTTTCCTTACTCTTTTTCTTCACTCTTTTCGGAATGCTCCGATTGGGCTTCCAGCTCAACCTCGAGCTTGGCAGCCCCTGTATGAGCGTGAATCCCCCTTCACAGCCACAGAACATGTTTTTGTCAAATGGGTATTTGAATTCAAGTGTATTGGGATTGAGTGATGGGGAGGAGTTTTGGAAGCAGCCGGATGGATTTGGGCTGAGGCCTTGTTTAGGGTTTAGTGAGGATTATAGAAAGGAGAGTGTTCAGATTTTGAAGGATAAGAGTAAATATTTGATGGTTGTGGTGTCTGGTGGAATGAATCAGCAGAGGAATCAGATTGTTGATGCTGTGATCATTTCCAGGATTCTTGGGGCTTCCTTGGTTGTTCCTATTTTGCAGATTAATCTTGTCTGGGGCGATGAAAGGTATCACTTGTATATTTTGTTGGTTATTTTTAGTTTGTAATTGCTTAAATTGATGATTGAATCTGTAAACATGTTGTAGTGAATTTTCAGACATATTTGACATGGAGCACTTCAAGAGTACACTTGCTGACGATGTTCATGTAGTTTCATCTTTACCGTCTACTCATCTTATGTCTAGACCTGTGGAGGAGAAACTGAATTCTGTGAATGTCTCTCCTAGGTGGATTCGATCACATTATCATAAAAAGGTAATTGCTGCCTGCTAGATTCTGTTTTAGATGTCTTATCTTTTGTTACGTGTTAGGGTTGTCCGCAACTTAAACTTTGTATTATTGCCGTCTATGCTTATGTTCATATATCTTTGGCTTACTATACAGTTCCAGTTTTATTTATATACAATTTTCTAAGCTAACTTATTTTCTTAAGGTCTGAAAACGAAATATAGATGTGCATGCTTTCTGCCGTGCTAGAAGTTTTGAATACAGCCCTCTATTTATGAATATTTGGGCAATGTCATAACACACTTCAGTTGCTGCATTCTACAGCTCAGCCGAGAAGGTGTTTTACTTTTGCGGGGCCTAGACTCACGGCTCTCAAAAGATCTCCCTTCTGATCTTCAGAAACTCAGATGCAAGGTAACTTTTTCACATTTGTCACTTAAGTATTGTGTCTCGCAATCCTGTGATAAAAAGAATTAGTCACAAGAGTATCTTTCACTTTCTGTAAACTTTAATCGGTGACAATTTATTAGTGCAATACAAAACATATTTACTTGTGTATATGTGACTAGTTTTGACGGTGAAACATGGCTTTAGTGCTGAGCATGTCTGTCTATTATTGCAGGTGGCATTTCATGCTTTGAGGTTTGCTCGTCCAGTTTTTGAACTTGGCAATAAAATTGCAGAGAGGATGCGGAGTAAGGGTCCATACATTGCTCTTCATCTACGGATGGAAAAAGATGTTTGGGTTAGAACAGGCTGTCTTCCTGGATTGAGCCATGACCTTGATGAGATAATACATCAAGAAAGAAAATTGAGACCTGAGCTGTTGACTGCAAAATCTAACATGAGTTACCATGAGCGAAAGCTAGCAGGCCTGTGTCCACTAAATGCAATGGAGGTTACCAGGTCAGTTGTTGATGCCTAGATCAATATTTGTCACGAATTCGTAGACATGTTCGCAATTAGTTATAAATAAACTATTTGCTTGAAATTCTTTCATTTGATTTTCTGTTATAGGCTGCTTAAAGCACTGGGGGCCCCAAGAAGTGCAAGACTATACTGGGCTGGAGGTGAGCCTCTCGGCGGGAAGCAAGCATTGCTACCATTAATACAAGAGTTTCCACTCTTTTACAACAAGCAAGATCTTGCCTTGCCCGGTGAATTGGATCCATTTACAAACAAAGCATCCTTAATGGCAGCCATTGATTACATAGTATCTGAAAACAGCGATGTATTCATGCCATCTCATGGGGGTAATATGGGACGCGCAATACAGGTATTTGTAACCCTTGTAGTTTGCATTTATATACTTACTCAAGAGAGTTTGTGATCTGAAGGAGAACATATAACTATGTTGTGCAATATACATTCATAGAAATAGAAACCTGATTGACTCGTCAATTGCTGTGGTAACTCAAGTGTCTTATACTCTGCTAGTAACTTTTTAAGTGCAATGTTACCGTCTGTCTATATATATTATTGTGGCTAACTTAGGATGTGGTCGTGCAGGGTCACAGGGCGTATGCTGGGCACAAAAAGTACATTACTCCAAACAAAAGACAGATACTTCCTTACCTAATGAATCATTCCATTCCAGAATCAGAGTTCAGCAAAATAATTAGGGATTTACATCACAATTTGCTTGGGGAGCCAGAGCTCAGAACCAGTAAACTTGGACGTGATGTAACCAAGTATCCTTACCCCGACTGCATGTGCAACAGCTCAAACACTCAGTCTTCAGTCTAGGATAAATCTTGTTGAATATTCGCACCCCAAACACGTCTCCGTCCTGCAGCAAATGCCTATAAAGATGAGGATTTGTTCCTGTGCCTTTATTCTTTTTGGGAATGGTATGGTGGTGTAAGGCAAACTGTTGTACAGGGCTACCATATTTTGGGGGGAATACGCAGAGCTAGATAAGGACCGAAAAGTCCTGATGTCGGCCTTCTTTACTGTACTGGCTAGTTTTGAGCCATGAAGTGTTGTAAATGCTCCCAAAGAATGTGATGAATCATATGTGAGTATATACTGCTGTTAAATAAAAAGATAGTTTTTGAAGTATAGTTTGTGATATGCTTTGTGGTATATGATGGATGCTCTTTTGAGACCCCTATTAAGGGGTGAGATCCTGAGACCCCCATTATGGCCGTTGGTTGGGTTTGCTTTTGGGTCCAGATTGTGCCACGTGGAGGTGAGAGAAATTGCTGTTTTTGTTCTCACACCTCCACGTGGCACAATCCGAATCTCAAAAGCAAACCAACCAACAGCCATGATTGGGGTCTCACGGTCTCACCCAACAGTAAGGGTCTTAAAAGAGACCACCTGTGTGGTATAATGTTCTTACATTAATTATTTACTGGTTTCACAACCTGTTCTGTTTTTTGTTATATTGGGTTCCTTCCGTTAATGGCCTTAAGGGCATCCTTAATGCCAGTTGAGAAGTCTTTTCATTTTTCTATCTTAATGGCATTTGATAAAAGATTGGTTGAATAAAGATCATCAAAATAAGTGATAGGATGATCTTAAGTGTGAACAAAATTTACAATGGATGAACTTGGTTTGATGAGTTTAAATTGTATTTATATTATTGACTTCAATGTTATGCATGATTACGAAAAAAACAAATAATAAGATTGCATGATGTTATTTAGAAACAAAGGTAAAGTTGAAAAAAAAAAGAGTTTAGTTGAGACGGAAGGACTTAATGTCAACCGTTGGATTAGATTAATTTGCGATTGAGATTAAAGTTGGTTTTTATATAATGAACGGGTGGATTTACAAAAAATCCTAGCGGTTGAGATTAGCAGTTATTTTATAAATCAAATCTCTTCCGTTGGATTATTAATATTCAACGCTTGAGATCATGTCTCATTGTTTCACATTTATTTATCCGTCCTCCCAAAACCCTACTCTAGAAATAAAAACATAACTATGACCTTTTAAAAAGATTGGGGGTAAAGGATGCCCTAATAGCAGTGAGTGCATCTGTCGATTATTTGACTAAATTTATTTTAGTGAATGCTGGAGGAGTGTCCAATTACATTTATATATTTAAATTATATTTGTAAGATAATATTTCAATCGTACATTTCATCCACTAGTTCAAAAGCGTGTGACATGTGTTACCTTTCAAATCAATGGATAACACTAAATGTAAATGAGTTAGTGTTGCCACATAATACCAAATTAATAAAGTAGTGGGTGAGGTGTACATTTGAAATGTGATTTTATATATGTATTTGAAATATATTTTGTGTATTCAATAGAAAGGTAGGTTAAATGGAAGGAGATTCAGTGATTCTTCGGTTCACTATAGGATCCATTTTTTAAATTTGCTGCCGACAGTTTCAATTTTTACCTTTTTTATATTATATTAATGTGCAAAAATAGCTATAAATGATTAATTCCAAAACATGTTTTGTTAAAAATAATATTTAATATTAATGAACAGGTTCAAAGAGGACCATTACATTTATGTGAGACGGAAGAACATCATCTCAACCGTTGATTTCCATCAATCTAACGGTTGATATTGATAACATAACTCGCCAACCGCCCCATATTTTTTGCTAATTCATTATAAATTTAAATAAAAACCAATTTAATCTCAACCGCTAGATTAATCAAAACCAACAGTTGAGATTGAGTCTTTATGTCTCACAAAAATTTAATGTCCTTCTAAAACTCAATCCCTTTTAATATTAGATAAAAATAAATAAATTATTCAAAAACTAATTTCTAAACAAATGACAACGAAATATCTAAGTACTTAGATTCCTTCATTTTGAAGTTTTGAAACTCACCAGTCGGCAGTCACCACATATGAATCTGTGATATGTAGAAGTCCACAACCGCTTGACTAGTGGCAATTTCATTCAAATTAAGCGTACCAAACAAGCCTTAAAGTAAAAATGCATAGAACAGCCGCGTGCCACAAGTCAAGCAAAACCCTAATCCGCACAACACGGAAAACAACCAATCAAGTTAATCCCAGTGGTCCATTCCGTATCTCACAAATATCCATCCAACGGTCAGAATCACACAGAACCTTCTAGATCCCAACCCAACAAAAATCTATAAATTCGTCTCTCCCTCTCCTTCTCAATTCCATTAAACCCTAGCTGCCTGCAGATCTCCGAATCTCAGGACCCAAATCTCTCTCGATCATTTCTTTTTTGAAGTTTCCATTTTTAAGTAAAAGGGTTCATCATGTCTGGTAAAGGAGAAGGTCCTGCTATCGGAATCGATCTCGGTACTACCTACTCTTGCGTCGGAGTCTGGCAGCATGACAGAGTTGAGATCATCGCTAATGACCAAGGGAACAGGACCACACCATCGTATGTGGCGTTTACTGATTCTGAGAGGCTCATTGGTGATGCTGCCAAGAACCAAGTTGCCATGAACCCCATCAACACCGTTTTCGGTAAGCTCAAGCTTTGTTTTTTTCTAACATTCTTATCATTTTGGATTGATTCTGAGTTGAATCGATCATGGTTGAGTTGATCTGTAGATGTTGCAGTTGGTTGAACTGGTTTAGATCTGGTCAACGCCTTGGTTGACTAAAAACTGGATTAGGTATTGCTTTGTAATTTGTGGTGTTAATTTTTGAGATAATTTGATGCAGATGCTAAGAGGTTGATTGGAAGGAGATTCAGTGATGCTCCAGTTCAGGGTGATATGAAGTTGTGGCCTTTCAAGATCATTCCAGGGCCAGCTGACAAGCCAATGATTGTTGTTGACTACAAGGGTGAAGAGAAGCAGTTTGCTGCTGAGGAGATCTCATCTATGGTTCTTATCAAGATGCGTGAGATTGCTGAAGCTTATCTTGGTTCCACGATTAAGAATGCTGTTGTGACTGTGCCAGCTTACTTCAATGACTCGCAGCGACAGGCTACTAAGGATGCTGGAGTTATTGCTGGGCTTAATGTGATGAGAATTATTAATGAGCCTACTGCTGCTGCTATTGCTTATGGTCTTGACAAGAAGGCTACTAGTGTTGGTGAGAAGAATGTGCTTATTTTCGATCTTGGAGGTGGTACGTTTGATGTGTCGCTTCTTACTATTGAGGAGGGTATTTTTGAGGTTAAGGCAACTGCTGGTGACACTCATCTTGGAGGTGAGGACTTTGATAATAGAATGGTGAACCACTTTGTTCAGGAGTTTAAGAGGAAGAATAAGAAGGATATTACTGGTAACCCTAGAGCTTTGAGAAGGTTGAGGACATCATGTGAGCGAGCGAAGAGGACTTTGTCATCCACTGCTCAGACTACCATTGAGATTGACTCTTTGTATGAGGGTGTGGACTTTTACACGACCATTACTCGTGCGAGATTTGAAGAACTTAACATGGATTTGTTCAGGAAGTGTATGGAGCCAGTTGAGAAATGTTTGAGGGATGCTAAGATGGACAAGAGCACTGTCCATGATGTTGTGCTTGTTGGTGGTTCCACTAGAATTCCAAAGGTACAGCAGCTACTTCAGGATTTCTTCAATGGGAAGGAGCTTTGCAAGAGCATTAACCCTGATGAGGCTGTTGCCTACGGAGCTGCAGTTCAGGCTGCTATCTTGAGTGGTGAGGGAAATGAGAAGGTGCAGGACCTTCTTCTGTTGGACGTCACTCCTCTCTCCCTTGGTCTTGAGACTGCTGGAGGTGTCATGACTACTTTGATCCCACGCAACACTACCATTCCCACTAAGAAGGAACAGGTCTTCTCAACTTACTCCGACAACCAGCCTGGTGTTTTGATCCAAGTATATGAAGGTGAGAGAACAAGGACCAGGGACAACAACATGCTTGGGAAGTTTGAGCTCTCTGGCATTCCACCAGCTCCTAGAGGTGTGCCTCAGATCACAGTCTGCTTTGACATTGATGCCAACGGTATTCTGAACGTCTCTGCTGAGGACAAGACTACTGGCCAGAAGAACAAGATCACCATCACCAACGACAAGGGAAGGCTTTCAAAGGAAGACATTGAGAAGATGGTCCAGGAGGCAGAGAAGTACAAATCAGAAGATGAGGAGCACAAGAAGAAGGTTGAGGCAAAGAATGCTTTGGAAATTACTCTTACAACATGAGAAACACCATCAAAGATGAGAAGATCGGCGAGAAGTTGCCAGCTGATGAGAAGAAGAAAATTGAAGATGCTATTGAGGGTGCCATTCAATGGCTTGACGCCAACCAGCTTGGAGAGGCTGATGAGTTTGAGGACAAGTTGAAGGAGCTGGAGAGCATTTGCAATCCAATCATTGCCAAGATGTACCAAGGAGCTGGAGGTGCCCCTGGTGCTGACATGGATGATGATGCTCCTCCTTCCTCTGCTGGAGGCCCTGGCCCTAAGATCGAAGAGGTCGACTAAGCTATGAGAATCCGACTATCTATGATGTTCTATTTCGTGGGTGCCAATCATGTTTTGGGGATTCCTGAATCCTTGTTTTGGTGTTTTTATTTATAACTATGTTGTTTTCAGTTCCGCTAGTATTTCACTAATGAGAGATGTCCCTTTGCACCCTTTTTATCTTGCTGGGTCTTGTTATGTTGACTGTTCTTTGCCGGCAGGGGGGGTTCACACTCCATGTGGTGCCGACGGACGTTCATTGCAAGACACAAAGCTGTTCATTCAACTCTATCCCTTATGCTAATTTAAATGAGCTTCACCATACGGACTCAGCACTCAGATGCAAAAGCTTCCTGAAAAGCGCATGCAGAACAAACAGGCGATCTCTAGTTTCTAGGAATCTATCACACAAAAAACACCCAGAGAACCAATGAATCCGCTTGTTGTTTAGATATGATCTCGAGCCATCATATGGTCAATATTCGAAGCACAAAAACACTAAATCAGCTATTTGCTAAACCAATCAAACAAACTTATATAAACAGGTCGAGCGCAAACAAGGATACGTGCTCAGCAGGATTCGATCCCTCGACTAGACAGAAAGAGGTTACGACAGCGTTTCGTTCCCTCTTACAATTAGTATCCCACAACGCTTGGCTTCAAGAAAACAAAACATATATATTGTAGTACAAACAACACAGCTCGTCCCTTCGGGGACATCCGATAAAATTGGAACGATACAGAGAAGATTAGCATGGCCCCTGCGCAAGGATGACACGCACAAATCGAGAAATGGTCCAAATTTTTTTGACATTTTCACTCACTCTAGCCGTAACTGTTCAACAAATCTTTACAAGACAAAACACCCAATTGTCTGAAGAAAGCTCAGGTACCCGAAATGATATAATGCAAGCCTGAGATGTGGAATACTCAGCTCACCCTCCCAACTACATCCATCTTCTTTGGCTTTACGCGCTGAGAAGTATGCCGCACTATTGCCGGTTGATTATATCAGTTCTGACATGTGATACTTCTATTAACTACTACAAGAATGATGAAATCTTAACTTCACATCACTATTGAATCCCACCATTTCTGAAGTAATATCTTCCAGCAATACCTCTGGTTGTAGGGCATGATCTTTTTATTGACTTAGAGGATGCATTATAAGCTTAGAATCTTAGTTTAGCATATAAGCACAATGACTTACAGGTGCTGATGAACCATTAGCTCTTTTTACTGAAAAAGTTGTGTTATTGATATTCTTGGTAATTTGTCTCAAAAGTACTAACTTTCCATCAGCATTGTCATTTTAATGGCAAAAATATGAGAGTTACTTCCCAAGGAACCAGAGGAAAGCAAAGATTAATCTCTAGTCTCTAAATTGTTTTACTCTTTATTCGATTTAGATGACTTATATAGGTAAAATGAAACAAAAGAAAAGATTAACCATACATGAAGTGAATCTCTAACCAATACAGACCGACTCACGACAGAAAATATTTTTGATCATACTTAAAAGCAAAACCTAACTTAACATAAATAACATGCTTTGAAGGTTTCTTTCAGTAAACATGAGTCCAGAGATAATGGCAGAAAATAAAATGGCTCATTACAAGTAGCAGTCTCCTAGAGTAACCATATGGCCAATAATTTTTGGACCGTGATAAACTTTATCCCTACTTAGCCACAAAAAGAAACATCAAGGTCAACACTGGAAATATTGCAGGCCAGGGGTACCTATTCATTCTTCAAAATCCCGTCTCCTTTGATTTCTTGAATGTTTTTTATTCTGTAAATAATGATACATGTGAGGAACTATGGTACATTTACCCAGAAGCGCTGGCAGCTGCTGTGTAGTCCGCCTTTTCCTCTCTTGCAAACTCTTCAATCAGTTGCCGTTGCCTTTGGGTTAAATTTCTGCATAGCATGATTTCAGTATATTTTGTTAGTGGATTTCCATCTCTTACTACTATGTACTGAATAAAGAATACAAAAGAAACTGTTGGTTAAAAACTTCACACTAGTAACCCAAACAAGCTTGTTAATATTGTGGCATCTATATTTCCTCAGATGGGGATTGGTAAGAGCTTTGCTCATCTTTGCGAGTAGAAGTTATAACCTGATAATATTTTCTTTGGTATATATTTATAACTGGTTCCTAAAATGTGAAACATATTACCTAACACTAAAATAAATGATACGCAATTGTGATTTAAAAGCAGCTTCAGTTAAGTTGTGAAAAAAAACTGTCGTTTTGCTTTGCAAATTTAGAAAAGAAATATACGTACACTGGGATGCTGACGTTGAAGTGTACATATTGGTCCCCAAATGTTACTGAGCCCCTCGTTTTGATTCCTGTAACAAAACATAAAGGTCATGTTTTGGTTTAGATGATCATGTTCACTTCTTGGTATTTGGTTATAGACTCCAAGATTCTTTTTCTTGCCCATCATGATTTGTTTGCTAACTTTAGCAAAATACAACATCGAGAACACTTGAAAGCTTTCTAAAGATTTGGCATAGTTTTCAAAAGGGCAACTCCCAAACGATTTTTGGGAGTCACCATTCACAAAACTTTCCTCTCAAATTCATCATGTCTACTAAGACGGTGAATTGCCAAACATTACCTTTTTTCTTTAGCACTACTTTTTGGCCAGGCTGAGTGCCTGGACGAACCTACAGGAGAATGTGAATTTCGTTAATGAACAGCACACTACAAAATTCACTCTATAAACTTTAGAAATAAGCAAGAAACACTCACCTTAAGGACAACATCTCCTGTGAGAGTTGGTACCTGAATGGTACCTCCCAAAATAGCCTGTAAGAACAATGTTATTTTTTTGTAAATTATGTATTCATTTATAAAAAAGAATTATGTTATTTGGTTATGCCGTACACTATAGAAAAGGAATGGAAGCCAAAAGAGATGCTGACAAATGCTAAGGACATGCAACGTGATATTTTAATTAACATAGAAACACTCTATGTTTAAGAGCGAAGCTAAAGCCTATATGTAATGACAAAACAGAATTATATTGTACTAGAGCAGCAAAGGAAATAAGTGAAAACATTCATCAGTAATATCAATGCTGATATGCATGAAATCACAAATACCTGAGTAACACTTAAAACCGCATCGACATGGATGTCAGCTCCTTCTCTGCGGAAAACGGGATCTTCTTGAACCTTCATATGATTGTGATTACAATTAGAGATGGAAGCACAAAGAATTT